>JAQGBX010002724.1:0-19395 GCA_034698745.1 Megaphyllum sjaelandicum | reverse complement strand
TATATTCTCTTAATTCTTTGATGGCAACAAGCTATCGTAGCTTTGCTGTAATTGTTATATTATTATTATTATTATTATTATTATGAAAAGGATGTCATTTGTCATAATTAAGTTTTAATTATGACAAATGACATCTTTATAATAATTTTGTAAATAACAAGAAATTTGGGCAATTTTTTCAGCTAACCTATGTGCACTTACCGTACTTTAATTCCCTGCTTAGGTTAGCTCTATAAATTTTTTTAAATTTATGGAGATTTGCAATTTTTTTAAATAATGGGACACATATTTGTTATGATAGTTTTTGTATTTGGCAAATTTCAGTTGTCATAAAGACTTAAAAACGATTGATTGTGATAATTTTACTCAGGTTTAATTGCAGATTTATTTTGTTAAAATATTAATATTTCAGAAACCAGCATCAGATTTTGGATTTGGAATCATTACACATTTAGCAACATTTCTAAAACAATTAAATTTATTTGTTCGTACATTTTCATTCACATATTTGACGTTCATTTCGAAGCCTGACATTCATTTCGAACGTTTTCTAGAGCTAACCTAAGCAAGGAATTAACACCGGTACTGCGCACTGCTTATGTTAGCTCTAGAAAATTGTCCAAATTTCTTGGCATTTACGAAATTGTTTTAAAAAGGATTTCGTAAATGTCAAGAAATTTCCAAAATTTTCTACGGCTGATCCAAGCAGAAAATTAACATCAGTATTGCTCACTGCATAGGTCAGCTCTAGAAATTGTTCAAATTTCTTGAGATAATAATTTTTTAACTGTCAACAAATTTCTAAAATTTTCTATAGCATAACAACACACTGCTTGGGTTAAGCTCTAGTTTGAAAATTGCACGAAATTTTTTGACATTTACGAAATCATTATATAAACAGCATGTCAGTTTTTTTGTAAGTTCATAATTTTGTAGATGCCTTTTCAAATAATTATATACATGTACAGTAGAACCTCTCTTATGTCAACTAATTGGGACCAGAGGTGGTTCACATAACTTAAGTTTACATAAGGGAGGTTGAAATTCCAACCAACAAAAAATTAATTTAAAAAAATAGAAAACAAGTCAATTGAGTATTCAAAGTTGTTTTATCACATTACTTGTACATGTACACTTTTGTGCGGTCGAAGAAAAGTCCAATTTCAAAAGTGGCCAATTTCAATTTCAATTACTATGTTCAATTACCTAATCAAACATAGGTTCTTGCTTAAACGAGCGAAATGCAACTCCTTTACAAACAGGGTCAAGTTTCTTGCATATTATCTTGCAAGATGGCATCTCACCTAATCCCAAAAAAGTTGCAGCGGTACTTCGCAAGCCCTATCCCAAGGATGTAAAACAAAAAAGTTGTTTATGGCCACCGGCAAGTGGTTAAGTCCTTTTCATTCCATATCTATCCGACGTGGTTGCGCCCATCAACCGTCTGCTCAGGAAGGACGTGGAATTTAATTTCGACCTGCCCTGTCATCAAGCTTTTGGCAAACTCAAGGCGCTCCTGTGTAACGCTCCTATTCTAGCGCAGTCCAATTTCACGCAAGGTTTTTGCATCTACACTGATGCTAGTGATGACGCCATGGAAGCGGTCCTAACTCAGGAAGATAAGGGGCATATTAATGTGATTGAATATGCACTTAAAACGTTCAGTCCAGCCCAAAGGAATTATTCGACCTTTGAGAAAGAAGCGTTGGCTGTGATTAGGGCCGTGTCGAAATTCAGGGGCTACATCGAAAGGTTACCAGTGGTTGTACACTCGGACCACAACCCACTCAGGTGGCGAATGTCTAAACCGGACCATCATGGCAGGATTGCTCGCTGGATGTTTAGCGTCCAGCAATACCATTTTGAGATCAAATACATACCTGGACGATTGAACACACTTGCAAGCCTGTTTTCACGTCCGGCAGGTGTTCGTGATCCAGTAAAACTCATTCGCTGGACTCCTGATGATTTTTGCGAAGAGCAATGGAGTGATGGACCTATTAGTGACATCATCACTGCAATAAACGTGGCTGATGGTGAGGCGGACATTGAGGCCCGCGTTTACATACATCGGGGATACCTGATGGTGAATGGCATCCGGGATCGTCATCTAAAAACACTTGAGGACGATGAACCTCGCCTAGTGATTCCTAGATCGCTCAGATTGCTGATCCTGGAAATGCGCCATGACTCCACTACCGCGGGTCACCCGGCATCACGGGTACAATGAAGCACATCCTGGCGAACTATTTTTCGTTAGGGATGGACAAGGATGTTAAGCGGCACATCGGAGCGAGCAAACAGTGCCAAGAGTATAAGCCTCTGACACGCTCAAATCTTACGGTAATTTCGTCACCAGCAATAGACCAGCATTTTCAAATGGTGGCGGTATTGTTGATCCACTGCCAATCACCAGTTTGGGTAATGGTTTTGTATTCTCGGTCTGTGATACGATGTCCGGACTAGTGGAACTGTTTGCACTGAACGACTCGAAGGTGGAGACCATATCCACAAAACTTGTTAGTGAGGTCTGTTTAAGATATGGTTCATTTAAGACCATCAAGTGTGACAATGGCTCACAATTCAAGTCGGCGGTATTGGCTCAGGTGGACACGGCATTAGGCACTGAACTGCGACACATGGCGAATTACCATCCTCAGGCCAATCAGGTTGAACGCCGGCATTGGGAATGTAAGACACGATTGGCCATTGCTGTGGGTCCTTATCATGACCAGTTGGACGTTTACATTCTCGCCATTAGGTAGGCACTAAACACAAATGTCAACGTCAACAAGGAAGCCTCGCCTTTTGCGAGACAAACTTGTCATCCACAGGACAACATTTTCAAGTTCTCGGTCCACTGCAATGACCCCATTTTTGTGAAGCCTCCGTTTGTGGAGTTACTCCAAAACACGGCAGTGACACTCCGGTCGGTGCCTAACAGGTGGGAAATAGCACAGGACAAGCGTCGACTACACCACAATGCGAGCCTCACAGTCCCTGAATTAGCAGTTGGTCAGGAGGTATTGCTGAAGAGTCACATCATCAGCAGGGCCGACAAAGGAATCTCAGCGCAGCTAGTTTCAAAATGCATTACAGGTCTTGAGGTGTCCATGAAAATGGCTCCCACCACTGTATGAACCACTGGCATGAAAAACAAAATTCTTGGCAACTTTAATCTAAAAGATATCAGGGTGGCCAAATCTGGATTGACGAAGGTTTCCATAGAAACGCGGGTTCTCCATCTAATCCAAAGATAGACAGCCAAGGGGACGTCTCGTCTACAGTTAGGACACAGTTGTCTCCATCGACCACTCCTAAGGTGTCTCCAGCGCCATCAGTAGGAAAGGCGACAACACACCACTGGTTAGTGGTTCGCCGCAGAATCCGCAACCACCCCAGGGGACTACCTGACGTAGTGGCAGGGTCACGAGACGACCTAGAGTGCTAGCCAATTTCCAGGCAGTCGCCATTCTGGACTTATCAAGAAGTGATCAAGACGTTCGCAGTTATTTTGGCATGCAGATTGTCGACACTTTCAAAGTTTTTGCCTCATCCTATATCAATCAACAACTGACAGAGGATGATCCTATGCGAGATTATCTGCATCATCATTTTACGGTCAGACATTTCTGCATGCTTAAAGATCTGATCATGGCAGATTTATCTAAAGATCATGCAGGGACCACCAGTCAATACAAGGCTGCAAGGGCGGCCCAACTTGTGGCGCAATACAATTGACGCCCGCACTGAGTTGTTCGTTACGATGTTCCGTTGAATCCGGACATCTGCAACAATGGGGACATACAATATGATAAGGAGTTGTTGGCGGAGTATGTTGGCTATGCGAACTGGTTTGAGTATGCAATATTTATAATTATGTTTCTCACAGTTAGTAAGCTATGGAACTGATCAAACCAAAGATGATTACTGGCTGGTCAGGCATTCATAGGGAGAAAGCTGGGGTGATTTGAGGTAATTTTTAAGGTGCATTAAATTATTTTTCTAAAAACAAGTGTAAGTCTTCTGACGGATTTTACAAAATTCAAGTCTGTGTAATATTTAGGAAAAAAAAATGACTTATTTTCCTTTTCAAGGATATTTTCCTACACATTTTTTTCTGAAAATTTCTTCAAATGTTCAACCATTATTAAAAAGGCTACAATTAAGTCACATTTTTCAAACGAAAAACAATTTTTTAGGGAAATACCCATTCAATTTCAAACAATTTTTTTTCATAACATTTTGTTAAAAAATAAGACATTCCAGAAAAACAAGATAATTTTATTAAATAAACTTACATTTTTAAATTAAAAGTACAATTTAATGGAAGATCGTTCAAGTAAATGATGAATTTTATTAAATTTTTATGTTTATCCAGGTTTTTTTAACTAAGGGTTTAATAAGCAAACTCATGGGCACTTATGGTTTGGGCAAACTGTGGGTTTTTGGAAGGTGTTCAAGTCATTGCCATTTGCTAGTTTTTGTTAATTACATCACCGAGTCTTGTTTAACTCTGTTTGAACTACATGAAAAATAAGCATTTATTTTTATTTAGTTCACTAAGAGTTTGGAGATTTTGTACAACTCGTTGCAATATGCAAGTTTATTTTATTACATTGCTATGTGCAGTTTGACTACTATTTAACTGATTAAAAAATGATCGTTTATTTTCCTTTAGTTTACATAGAGGTTTACCACATTGCCATTTGTTGTTGAACTTCGATTAAAATACATGATAAAAGATGGTTTATTTTGTTTGAGTGTGCTTAGAGTGTCATTACATATCCATTTGCTGTTTAATTCCCGTCAAACCACTAGAAAAATGATAGTTTATTTCTGTTTAGTTCACTAGGAGTTTTGGGATGCGTACAAGTCATTGCAATCTACTAGTTTTTTACTACATCGCCATTTAATTGCTGTTTGACTATGATTAAACTAATTGAAAAATACACATTTATTTTCGTTTAGTTTACTAAGAGTTTCTTTACATTGCCATTTCTTGTTTAGCTCCGATTCAACTACGTGATAAATTGTCGGTTATTTTAGTTTAGTTTACTAAGAGTTTTATTACATTGCCGCTTGTGGTATAACTCCGGTAAAACTACATGATAAATGATTGTTTATTTTCGTTTTGTTTAGTCAAGAATTAGCTAGGTTAGAAAACTGATGTCTGTAAAGTAGCTAACTGAAGACACCATTAACAAGCGAGTCTGGATAGCACAGTGGACAGTGTGATGGCTTTAGGGATGAAAGTTATAGGATCAAAACCAGGTAAAAAACATCTATTTGTTTCATTACAAATTCTGTTTAATTATGTTATTTGCAAATAGTGTTCAGCTAGTAATCTCATTGGTCGAATAAAGCAGATTAGTATGCCATTAACAAACTAATACACTGTAGTTTTTTTTAACATGTGTAAGCAGTGTTATGGAAACGTGGCCAACTTCTAGTTTTTATGATCACTCTCATATCCAACTAGTCGAGTAAAGCAGATGAGTGTGCCATTAGTGAACTAATATTTTTTTTAACATGTGTTAGCTCTGTTTTGGAAACGTGGTCCACTATTAGTTTCAAGCTGGTGAACTAGGCGGAACGGTGAACATTTCCCATGAGTTGACTATGAGTCAAAACCCATGAGTTTACCATCTTTATGTTTTCTGTAAGGGTATCACACCTGCTCATCCATGACGCAAACACCATTAGTTGAAAACCCCATCTTAACCATTTTATTCAGAATTAAAAGGAAAAAAACTAGTAGTTGTGATAACGTCCTAACATTTTTGACAGATAAAAATATACACACGCATTGCGCGTATGAAAACCTGCTCCTCCAAATATTTCATTTCTACACTCTTCATTCTCGATATGAAAAACTGCGTAGAGTTTGCATAATAATAATTAAAAAAACAAACGTGTTCAATTATTTTTTTAGAATTTTTCAAGTGTCAAATCCACTAAGCTAAGGTGCAAATCGAAGAATTTACCGCCTAACGAACGAGGTTACATTCGAAAACATATTCTAACCTTAAAGTTATTGTAAAAAATGAATAGTTTTAGGTGTTATTGGAGTACTAGTCTTTTCTAAAATGCGAATAAAACTGAGCTTACCTCCTTCCTGCGAGCTGGATGGCCAGGCCTAGTTATGAGAACGGCGCCGTTACAAACCACCGCGGTGTCTTCCACGAAAACGCAGTCGGGCAGAGATTCATCTGCAGGGAGTTCAATGACATCGAGACCGACCTCCCTTAATGCCCGACAATAATCTTCGTGCTGTTTTTTAGCATCTTCGAAATTTACGTCGTGTGTAACGCCGATAGCTTGCGTTTTAAAGCTATTCGGGACCCGACAGACGATCGCATGCGTGTATCGAAAGGCGGCCATTTTGGATTTGAAAATTCGAATGGTTTCTACGGAGTCCTGTGCAGGCTGGGCGACGAGCGAGCTCTTAACGAATTAACTGAATTTTGAACTTATTTCGTTAATAATACGACTTTTGCTAACAAAAATCGTACAATTCGCCGACAATCAGAGTTATATTCGACAAACAATTACTTTAGATATCTTCGAGAAGTTATACTCTAAATAGAGAAAAAGCTTACGGAGTACTTAACAGGCTATCGTTATACAAAACTTCAAAAATGAAAGTGAATATTTTGACAAAATTTAGAAGCTTTTATACAATTTTTACAGGTAAAAATTATGCTTTGCGTCATTTACGAGCCTTTCTTTACCTTTTGACGTCAATAATCACGACATGGGGAAATTTTGTTGCCCATTTTTTAACCTCCACTGTAATCCTATTCTGCAAGGAAATCATTTTGTTTCAGGATATCCCCAATGGAAATGCCATTTTTCTTTAGATTTCTACCAGGAAATACATAAAACGTCAAAAGCACCAACCAGGACGTGAATAATCACGAATCCCCCCTCCCTCAGATTGCGTAACGCGCAGGTAAAATTCGAGGAAAAAAAGTGCACAAATAAATAAAGCTGATTAGTTAATTTATGATATGCCCAAACGAACAAAATTCACATAACGCAGCAAGACAACGTAAAAAAGCATAACGAATGAATTAGTAATGAATTTATGCCTGTATGGCAGCTTTCATTTGAACTTGCTGTAATTGCTGTTGCAGTTTGTTTAGGGAATCCCGATGGATATCCTGTTTTTTGTCCAGATCCTGTAAGTTGCTTTCGTAACGTTTCCTAAGGAAGGGAAACAGCAAGCATATTAGGCAATTGTATGGAATTTTCCATGAGTAAAAATTTCCCGATTGAATAGGAAATTCCTCACTGATATCAAATGACATAATTGCTACTTTAAATGCAATAACCTCTTAGCTAACCGGATCGTAAGTCCTATTTACATATTGAAGATGAATATTCAAAAAAAAATTACTATATATTTACATTAAATACTTTCCCTCAATGTTAATAACTTTCATTAAATCTTTAAACCACTATCCTTTCCTCCTGGTCCATAACTTATCCGATTGAAATTTAAAGCCTTGCACTTGTAAAAAACCTAAAGCTTTCATTGTTTCATGAAAACCAATTTGCATTTATATTTATCCTTTTTACTTATGTATAGTTAGGTATTAATGTAGACTGCAGCAAAAAAAATAGAGTTTATGTTTGCTGTTTGCTTCAAAAGAAACAGCACATTTTGAAGAAAAAAGCTGTTTTCGGCAAACATTTTTTCTGGTCGGTTGCTGTAGGCTATTGGAGGGTTTTAAGAACAAGTTATCAGCAATGATAAAATTCACTAAAACTAGTATTACATAAGTAAAACTTTTACTGGATATTGGTTAATAATTGAATGTTTTACATTCAGGATTCAACATGATAAGATTTATCTCCTCATGTGAATCATACTGATACAAAAGGTGTTGCTCGGAAAGTTACCTCATCAAAAGATGAATATGAGTAGGCCTAATGAGGAAAATGCGAAACAAATCTCTTACAAATCTATTTACCGGGATTTCCTCAATCGCGCCTAGCTAGGATGTTACGTATTTTACTCACATTTCATTGGTGATATACTCAATCCGTTTGTTCACGTTTTGCCTCGCTTCTTCCAGATCGTGCTTCACTAGAACAGGACCCATCAGTTTGAACACGTTAGCTCCAGGCTCCAACAGATCCAGTTCCTGCACCCGAAAAATGAAAAGTTATACTAAACATAGGCAGTTAAAATCGTTGAATCGCCAACGATTATTTAACTAACCTCCTTAACTACATTATTTTCCAACGATTGTCCATCCAACTGCTGCCTCAGAGACATCACCTTTTGATACTCTGCAACGAGAATAGAGGTTTAACGAATTTTATCTCATATGTGTGGAGGTTGTTTTAAGGTAATTCGCTAGTTTACTGTGTCAGCAGTTTCAAAACATATTTCAAAGAGTTAAAATCATTTACCTTTTTGTACGGCTTTGAATTTTTCTACCTCCTGTTGCAAACGTTTTTGTAGGGCTTCAGCCATCTTGAATTTACGCCGAACTGATATCGATATATCGGTTTATGTTCGATAAGTCACTATAACTAACTTAAAGCGCTATACCTTGTAGACTTTCACTTATCAATGCACTTAACCTTAGGGCCATCCATAAATTTAGGGCCTTCCATACAGTCCCAAATACGGGAAATATGACTAAATAGTGATGTTGGGGTCTGTCATGACCAGACTATAATGATCCCGCCTGCCAAATGGTACTATGTACTGACTGCAGGGTAAAGAATTGAATTTAAATAAATACATTTTTTAAAGTCTTTTGTCAAAGTATGGAATTTTTTGAAGAACTATTCAATTTTATCTAATTTTTGTATGAAAAAATTAAAGCTTCCAAAAAGAATGAAAAAAAGCCCCCAAATAATTTAAATTTACGTAAAAATCTATTCACAAACGATCATTTATTTTAAATGAAATTTTTCCAAGGCATCTTTTATTTGATAAAAATGGAAATTTTTCCAAATGGTACTGTATTTGGCATTCCGAAATATCGATACTTGGTTACAATAAATCAACTAAAAAAACAAAAACAAAAAAACAACTAAAGGTACAATGTAGTACAGTATACATAGTCTTTTAGTACGAAATCATTTTCAGTCCCCGTCCTAGGGTAGGCTATGAATGAACAATGTTAATTTTATCGCTGAATAAGAATTCCGATATTAAAAATGTTCGACTAAAACTAAAGGAGTTTTCGAGTTGCCAAACATTTTCACTTTACCGGTAATTAACGTTAAAACGAAATTTAGCCAACATGAAAAGTGTATGTTCCAACGGGGAATTCCCCGATTAATATTCGTGGGGTAGGATTTCATCCAAACTTCGACGAAACTTAAGTTTTTATATGTTAAAGTCATGTTTTTTCAGACTTTGGATAATACGTCGAACTACGGTTTAAACGATCATTAAATTTGAAAGTCCCTTGAGACACGGTATACGCAGGACTATAGCCTATACATTTCCCAAATTCTATATATTACAATATTTTCAAGATAAAGTCAATTAAGACTTGCCATTTTAATTAAATAAAAGCTATATTTCAAATAAGAATAACCAATAAATAACGAAAATATTTTTTCTTTTGAGTTTTATTGTTATCTCGTATATTAAAAAAGTTATTCAACTTTCTCACGCGCCGTTCTCTGCAGTGAGAACACGGGGGAAAAAACAAGACCACGATCGCCTGTTGGTGGACATTTGCTTCTTACATTTTGTCAAAGTGAAACACAATTCAACCGTTTAAAATCGTAAAATAAGCGACAGACACATTGTCAACATGCCCGGATCAGAAGACATTTACCCTTAAAAATAGCACAATTTTCTTGAAAACATGCAATATAGTCTAAATATATATATATATATATATATATATATTTATATATCAAATGATCGAATGTCAAAGATCTAACGAACATCTTAAAAGTAGAATGTACACGTATGTGCAGTCGAAACGGGTTATAACAAACTTTCCAACATTATTCGTTTTATCCGTTCTTCGCACCGGATATAACGAATTTAGCTATATCTCCTAGATATTAAACGAAACCTCACCGAGCTCTGAAATGAAAAACAAAATCGTACATTTCTTCATTTATAACGAAATTTTTCATAACTTCTTATATTTGTGTTTAAGTTGCAATATATTACTCAAGCATCGTACGATTTCAATCACAAATTTAACGACGATGGGCTATAACAATGATAGAATAAATTTTCCATAACTCGAGCGTTACGAAATTGCCCCAGGTAGCAACAATTACGACCTGCAGATGACGTCATTTTATTTGGTCCAAAAAAGTCATTTTCAACAAAAAAAGTCACCAATATGATGCCACAATTTAAATAACATATGCCATGTCCTAGCCTTCCAAAACAAAATGACATTGCCGTGTTTTGGGAAATTGTTTCAACGTGTAAACTTTCATGACATTTTCTGTAAAATGTATCAAAATGACTTCATATTATCCCCAAATGCATCATGTCCATATCCTTATGCGACGATGTCTCTAAAAAGTTCGTCACTTTGCCTTGCGACTTACAAAAGTCAATATTACGCAAGAAACTGACCAAACATGACGTCATCATGATCCTAACACGCGATAAAAAATTTTCAGTTATTTTCGTCAAAATTTTGTAAGATTAGTGGTCATCCCATCACCATAAAATATGCAATGAGGGCCATGGCAGGTCATTCATCCATTGACCTTTTAAAATTATGCATTTTCATGATTTTCTAATCAACAAAATCAACTCGATAAACGACCAGACCAAACAGTGACCAATTCATCAACATATATGATAGTGATGAATGTAGAAAACAGATGAGAAAAAATTTCAATATGAATTTATTTGGCGTTCAAGAAATTTCGTCACGGCTTGAGGAGTTTTGACCCGCCTCAAAACGATTTCGTTGAAGATTTCCTTTCAGTTTAAAAATTAACTGAAACGCATTATTCGCTTCGTTATATCCGATTTTCGAAAGCCAGCTCATTAATTCTCGCACTCAAATCGACTCGCTATAACTGGTTTCGGCTGTAAATGCATACCGATAAAGGCTGCGATTAACGTCTGATGAGCTGGAATTATAGACGATTTGAAATCAGTTGGAAACAGTATGAAAAAACACGCCAAAGAATCTGGACAAAAGTTGACACAGATCGAAGAATATGCAAATCGGCACAGATTCGGAGGTCAATGACGAAAAAAGAGAGAGAGAACGAAACACGCATCGAGTAGTAGAAGACACAGAAATAGTGACAAAACACGGAAATACTTATACCAAAAAAAAAAAAACCAATTCTGATATGCACATTGTCAAAGTCCATGGCAACTCCTCTTCAACAGCCATGGTCAGCCAGGAGCAGGGCGATAAGTGATTGTCAGTCACGAAATGTGTTCCAAAGTTTTCGTTGTAGGTATACTGTTCGGGCCTACGGGTGACATTTAGGAATGCATTATTGAAACTTTTTTTAACGTGTTAAAAAGAAAATAAACTTCTGTATGCGGTGCTCGTGGTGATGATGCGATCGAGATTTCCAAATCCGTTGAAAATCAGAAAGTAGCCTACTGGTGAGAAATTTCGCTGCAGTTTTACTGCAGTTGGAAACGTGTTGCAATGCTTCAGTTTACTGCAATTGTACTTTAGGAAAACTGTAGTTTATGTTCCATAAAACTGCAGTTTACGGCAGTAACTGTACAACTGAAATCACTTCATGACACCTGCAGTTTTAATGCACGCGCGGCAATACTGCCTTGTATGTTTCATCAAACTGAATTTCATTTCTACTGACGTCTATACGGTATTGGACCTAGATTAAAACTGCATTTCAAAAGAAAACTGTAGTTACCTTTAACTTCTGTTAATGTTCATAAAACTGCAATTTAAAAACTATTACTGTTGCAAAATTGACTTTACGTACTGCGTTTAAGGTGAGGCTGAAACTACCAGACCAGCTGTTTTACTGCGAGCAAACTGCGGAAATGCAGTAACTATTGTTGCAGAAAAACTGCGATTTAATTAAGTTTATATTAAAATTGAAGTTATGTTGTGTGTGAACTATGAAAATGCAGTTCATGTTTAATAAACTACATTTTATTGCAGATATATTAGAGTAAAACTGCAGTTCAGAGTTCAGACGCAACCGTCTCCCATGTACTTTTAGGTCAAATTCAGGCTCAAAATGTAAGATCCCTGTCAAGTATACAACTGTCGAATTGGTTAAGGTCCTTAAATGCATCTGCAATGGTAAATTATTTTTCTAATAAGAGCGTCACGATACGGGATAATATTATGTCCTCCAAAATACAATCGACTTCTGATTTTATCACAGATTCACATAATGTCTGCACTGTCATGTTTGTGTTTTAAAACACACGACCCCTTTTCAATATTTTATTTTCACGTATAAAATGAAGTGTTATCATAGATGGCCCCACCACAGCATAAGTGCATCTAGGTGCCATTTCGCTGTTAGAAGCGCCATCTATGATGCTTTATGTGCAACAGATAATTTTCAACTATTTTCTTTTTTTAATTGATCATAACTTTTTGTGTATCAAAGGTATCCTTCTAAATAGAACTTGGGCTTTATGATAGCAGTGATGTTTACCATTGCAGATACCCGCTTTAGAATGGCGCAAAATGTTATGTCACAAGCCTGCTACAAGGACCGTGGTTGCCGTCGTTGAAAAATCGTAGAAATTCAGGCAGTCGACGAGAGCAAGAAGCATAAACCCTGTTAAGAAGAAGAGCGATCGGGCAGTTGAAGCGACCAAACTGCTCGAAAAGTCAACGCGTACCGTTCACCGTCTCCTCGGCATCATCGGGGCATTCAAGAATGGCTCATCTTTCGGCAATGGGTTGCATGTGGTTTCCGTAACTGAGAAGAATCATTAGCACAGTGCATAGCTGCCATTTTGGTGGGGTTGGGAATGGGATATAATCCTCCGTACCAGCCACATTATACCGACCGTTCACATAGCGTCTCTGGCACACTGATACAATGCTCAAATCCTGGTGCCGGACATGTTGGAAAAGCCATCGTCCAGGTGATCGGACATGATGTGAGGGCTGGGTGGAGGCGAGCAACCCAAGCTCTTGCCAATGCCCGAATCGGAGCTGGCCGAGTGATTCCTCTCCTTGCACAGGCCGCGCTTTGGAGGACAGTGTAGCAGGACCGGTGTGGTGGGCACCGGGGTGGTGGGACCGCTGCGGCTGCCCCGCTCCTGCTTCTCGTTCACCCTGAGGTGCATCTCTTTGGCGGGCATGTCCCCGCATGGGAGGTTCAGTTCCCGGCCCGAGTTACTCACGCCCAGGAACGGAGAATTGCACAGAGATTGCGGTGTCGGAGTGCAAGGTGTGGGCAGACGACGCTCGCACGACAGGTTGCCACCGGTGAGGCTTGCGAATGGGATGCGGTACAGGCGGAGGGGCTTCCCATCACCGTTTGCTAAATCGAAAAAAAATTTCTATCAAAACGCATTCGATTTAACGATACACAAAAGCTTATAACGATTTAAACTCCTATATGGAGTTTTTTTTTTTTTTTTTTTCCAAAATTGTACAAAATTAATTAAAAAACTTTTTTAAAAAACCGAAACCACTTTTACAAACTTACAATGCAAACATTTTTTACTAAAAAATTTACAATTAATATTTTTTAGAAACTGTACGCTTATTTCAAGAAGCAAATTTATGCTTTCATGATGCGATACACTATTTCCAAACGATGAACAAAACAACCTAATTATGAATCAATTTTTCAAAAAATCATAATTCGATAAATACGAAAGTTTCGCGTAGTCATGTTCCTGATATTATTTTTGTAATTGTATTGACGGTAATAAGATATTTTTTACTATGTCTCATATTCTGCGGATCATCCGGGAAACGCCGTTTACCAATAAAATTACTGTAATACTAATTTTTTTTATGAAACTTTATTTGGTCTGGATTCTGGGAAGGATACGACCATGATTAATTCTTTCCATGAAAATTGGTCGCTATACTTACAGTGAGGAGATGCTGGAGGTGAAAGACTTGGGTCTCTTTCTAGTTTGTCCACTTTGATAAACTCTCTTCTGACTTGGAAAAATTCGGGCGCAGTCGTGCAAAAATAAATGTCATTCTAGGAAGATACGATATTAGCGTTAATGCAATAATTCTCGGCAAGTCTTATGGTGTCCAAGGATAAGGGAACTTACCTTTGAACTGACAAGTTTTAGCCTCGGCATCACCATAGTCTGAATGAGATTCCCGTTAATGATTAGTCTAATTTCTATGGTGTCTGTCGTAAATGCCAAAATGTAGGGAAAGGCACAAACTATTCAAGAAAAACAATATCCTCCCAAGAATTAATATGTTTCAAGCATCGCTGAAACCTATAAAATTCAATCAAATTATCAATTGACGTCTTACCAATCGTATCGGGCACAGATGTCCATTGAAAGTCAAACTCGTTCGAAGACTCGTCAGACAGTTTTTGGAAATGCGACGTATCTGGAAATTATTAACAAAAAAGATTTTTGATTCAATCCTCAACTACCAGTACCTTAACTTAATGTAAATATTTAGTGCTTACGATTGTAACAAAGCAGTAGTTCAGCTTCTTCGTCTTCATAAATATCTACAGCAGTCACAAGGTGAACCTTGAAGGCATAAAATACATTTTTTTGCAAACGTCCATTTCATTTGAAGAGCGAAATTTTCGTAATCGATTGTCCAGAAAGATTCGCCATTTTATTTATGTTGTCGAGGTTTCAAACAAAATTTGGATACAATTTTTTGACGTCAAGATATCTTAAATGCCATACGAGTTTATTGTTGGTAAAAATAGAATTTTAAGAAAAAACAGAGCAATGTTATTTTCCTTTGATTACATAAAGCAAGGCGCAATTCATTTTAATAAAAGGTAGGCAAGACAAACATACATTTGTATTATGTAATAACTAGTGCATTCAGAATATGGATCCTCTCACCTTATTTCCATCCACTTGATGTAATTTCGAGGTTTCACCCGTTTTTTCGTTGATCAGGTCAAACTGATGCCTATAACCTACACATATTTGATTTTCGTCCCCAGCCGTTGGACTGTCCACTAATGTCAAAAGTATTGGAGAGTCACTAAGGGAAAGTTCCTGAAAAATATATTTTTATTGTTGTAAAAAAACGCTATAATTCGACTACCGATGAGGTGAGGTGATCACTTACCCGGATGTACTGAAATCCATCAACAGTGTCAGTATCCGAAGATGCGCACCATGCTGTCCACGCTGCAGAATGGCGCCATTGCATAACCAGAAGCTTTCTTCCGGTTGCCACCACCACTCTTAGATGGCTGCCACCAGGGCGACTTATGGCGTACAAGTGACAACCTTTGGGAATAAAATTTCATTAATTAGAAATAGTCATAGAAATCTTTCGCAAAATCATAAAACAAATTCTGAATGTTTGAAATATTTAGAAAAAAAGGAAATTTCTTTTAGAATGACACAACTTTTCAAACTTTATAAACAGGTTATAACAGCTTCAAACCTTTGGTCCTTTCCAGCTTATGATCTTTCAAGTCCACTTTGCCTCTCACGTATCCCATGTTAATATCGTCAAAATCAGATAACCGAAAAACATGAACTTTGCTGTCCCTGCCTGAATTGGATTAAACAAAAAATAACATAACATAAAAAACTTATGCTAAAATCAGAACGAAGTACAAAATTCGATGGTTTTCTTGCCTTTGTCAGTCCGAAATAGCAGAATGCCGTGAGCTTCGACAACGTGCAATTGCTTCACTTGGATGGATTTATCGAATATTAATCGATGAGAAACACCTTCTATCATTCATAAAACAGATATATCATCACTCGTGATTCCTATACGAGGGACCGACTAAATAGTATACACTGTATTATTAAATATCCACATCCGCATTCAGAGGAAATACATGTATATTTTCATTATACAATGCATTGGAAAATTAAGTCAAAATGCTTTTTAAAATTGAATTGGCGATTGCATTTTTTTTCTAAACTGAAATGCATGGCATATTGAATTTATATTTCCTTCATGTTAGTTTTGAAATTAACATACGCTGAAAAACATTTTACAAAATCTCTTTTCTGCATTCATGTCTACACGCACAGTGCATGTATATTCTGACATCTTTTCAATTGCTTCACTAAGCATACTATTCTGATGCAAGATGCATCTCAAACTATTCCCAGAAATGACGCAATAAAATATACTTCTAAGGAATCCTTAGCTATTTAACAATGCATCCTGATTTTACACTAAAAAAAACCATTTCTTGCGAATGCGGGTATGAGCAAGGACGGGGTAAAACGATAACTTGCCCTCCACATCAAAAATCCCTGATTCCGTTGCGAGGATGAGCCGATTGTCACCCCACGAATCTCCGCAAATCAAATCGTATGGAAAGTCGGGATAGAAACATTGTGGCTCCCATGGCTGAAAGGGAAATTGCAAATTTACAAGTTAGTAGCAAGAAACGGACATTTTGGTGTGTACACGTGGTGTGTCATCCTTACACGTATAAGGATAACTGAAGGAATTTTAGGAAAAACATCGGGCTACACAAGCTTAAAATGCGTCTCAAGCACTTGCCTCGCATTTGAAAAGACTAGTTGTTGCCAAGCTGGTAGGAGCATCGCCTTTCACAATCGTGTCCAGTTTTAATGCCTGACCAAAACGGACAAATTCCACTTGCCGTGCTTCTTCCTTTCGCCGGTTCCCCCTAGGAGGTTCTGGTAGGACGTCACTAAACGCACGGCGGTTGAGCATGGTCTAAATTTTTAAATAAATTGAAAATTTATTTCATCATAAATAAAACATCAACAAACGCTCTTTAAGAATTGAAAGGGGTGCTGTAGACTGAAGACCTTGTTCAAGTTTACAAATTTTAAAGTATGCACACATTTATAAAGGAAAAGCAACTAAACAAAAAAAGAAAAAAGAAACAAAGAATTCTGAAAGGACGTTTGCAGCAACATATTTTTTTATTTCATATTTGTTTATCAAGGCATATGAAGGCAACACTGCATAACGCCGATGACCATAACGATTGCAGTCTTTCATCGGTCAGTTGGTAGAATTTTACTCTAATATTTGTTTAAAAATAAATTATGGTCCCTTACCGAACGATTTTCAGACGTGTGTTCAGTGAAAAGGTCCTTAATGAGCATGTCCAGAGTACGCTCTCGTTTCTGAGAAAATGTTGGCGTATTAAATGCAGCTTTCTCCCCGTTGATTACTAATAAAATAGAACAATTATGAACATAGTGTCTTACTTTTTAAAAAAAAATAATTTTATATGATCAGCAACTTACATTTAACCAACAGAAATTCCCTGAATTCTTCGTGATTGTGAAAAATAGGTGGACACGGTAAGGTAGGCCCAAACAGAGGGACAGTTTCCTCGGAAAACATGGACAGTCTAAATGGGATTCATAGTGATATCAACATTTGGTTTACTTAAATTGCTGAATTGTAATCCGAAGCGACTTCACTTACCTGTACGCATCTTCACTTTTTACATAACTAATAATTGCGAAGATGTCTATGCATTTACAAATTAAGGTTATTTAAAGTAACATTAATTGTCAATGCGCTGTAAGAATAAAGCGACATGATAAAAACAGATTCATATTTGAAATCTTTTGAAATTTTAAATTAGACACAAAGCCCAAAGACAGCGTAGAAACTTGCGCTGACCGACATTGCCACGAAAGTGTATGAAAGGATACGTGTAAACTGGGATTTGATCATGGTTGGTTTGAAATGACCAATGTCTTCCGAATCTCCTTCCACATAAATGATGTTGACAATATCGTTTCCGATATGTCTTTTCCTTTCAACCTTCAGGGAAGAAAACATCAGGAAATCAGCTGTCCATCAGTACACATTTCAGTTAGGCGAGCCTAACGGCATTACTCGATAAAGCCAAAAATTCCTGAAGTTACTTAGTCTTCAAGGAAAGTCATATTTTTTTAATAAACTAGAAAATCTTATTTTATTTACTACTTCTTAATGTAACAATCCCTAGGCGAACGAAATAGTCTACATACAAATATTTATTACTGGTCAGTTCCTCTAAGCCTTAGGAATTATGGCAAAGTGTTAAGCACATAATGAAACACTGAATTTTTAAAAAGTATGAACGCTGTAAATATATAGTTTTTATTATTTTATATATAACAATCCGTTAGCAAACGAGCTATTTGGGAAAAATATTTTTCAATTTTTCGAAAAAAAGGAATTACTGGTTTTTACAGCGAATAATACATGTATATCAGTTACACAATGCTGCATTTGAAAGAAAATCATTTTCTACCGTTAACCAGGAAGAGAAATGGATAGCGTTGGGGAATTCTACATTTTTAAATTCTCCAAAGCGTATAATTTCTTATTTTTATTAATTTTCTTTCATTTTTTACAGCGAATAATATATTAGTTACACAATGCTGCATTTAAAAAAAAATCATTTTCTACCGTTAACCAGGAAGAGAAATGGATAGCGTTGGGGAATTTTACATTTTTAAATTCCCCAAAGCGTATAATTTCTTATTTTTATTAATTTTCTTTTATTTTTTACAGCGAATAATATATTAGTTACACAATGCTGCCTTTTAAAAAAATCATTTTTTACCGTTAACCAGATAGCGTTGGGGAATTTTACATTTTTAAATTCCCTAAAGTGTATAATTTCTTATTTTTATTAAAATGCTATATTGTAACTTAAAAAACGCCATTTGTCGAGTAAATACAAAGGTTTTATTAAAATTTAAAATTTTAGTGCGGGGAATTTAAAAACGTGAAATTTCCGAAATATTCTTCGCTGCAATTCCCATGGAAATTTGACCGCCTGTAGACCCTCCGGATGATACAATCTAAAAAATGTGAGGTTCATTCCAGGCTCTTCGGAAAAACGCCGACCTTTTTTTTTCAAATAGATGCTTCGAAAGGTTCTAAAGGTCCTTGGAGGAACCTCTTCAGGACGCCATCTTGACAACGTCACCGGTTTTCTCCCGTGTATTATTTAATGGTTCGGACTGACTTTTTCGGTTTTCATTTTATGTTTCAATAGATTATACAATGATTGCGATGTATTACGACAAAGTAGAGCTCTCGACCATTTCGTATTTGTCAGCCAAAAAAATAGAAATTACGTAGATATGACGTACAAGGTATGGCATTTTTTAGCTAATTTGATCTGCGCATGTGTGTCAACCGTTTATGTCTTCAATTGCTTGACTGTTGGCGAATTCGACTCACCCAAAAAGTGTACACCTGGTGTAGCTACAAGGTGAGGCATAAGTCTGTAAAGTCTTCTTGCGCCTGCTGCCTGCAATAGTGCCGATTTAACAGA
>JAQGBX010002723.1:0-19397 GCA_034698745.1 Megaphyllum sjaelandicum | reverse complement strand
ATGTGTTAATCGAATTACACTCGGAAATCGGAAATATTAACTCATCGGCAATTTAAAGCGAAGACATATCAACCATTCATCATGCCTATGATACTCAATTTCTGCAACTGTACTCAAAAAGTAGCAATTGTGTTTATCAAAATACTAGAAATCGTAAGTTTGAATTTCTGATTTCATTATGATTTATAGTTAAAGAGTATATATCTATAAATTTAAGTTTCGGTTGTAGTATGTATTAAATTTGAGATATAAGTACGATTCACATTTACCGTAGTTGTTTCTTCCAATCTTCGCAAGAAGATTGCGAAGTTCCACTATACTTTTTTTCTCCATGGATTAAGTCCCTGCTAGCAAAGAATGGTTTATTTTACATTAATAATCATTCTATGAGCAAAAATGACCTAAAATTACCTGAACATGATATTAAAAGTCGCTTCTATAAAACTTAAACTTTAATTACTAAACTTTGGCTTGTCAGTGTTCCTATCAAAAATTTCCTAGCAGAAAAGTGAAATATTTGCTGTATATAATTACCGATCAATGACTTTTGTTGATAACAGAAATATTGTGTCGGTGTTTTTCAAATCACTTCATGACATTACTCGACGATATCGCTGAGTACCTATCGATAACCTATCCAAAAAGTGTTGCGCTCTTTTTTAAAAACTGGGAAAACCAGGAAAAAATTGCATTTTAACTCCGACAACAATTAATCTGATAAGCATTATGCTTAATTTTTTAATAAAAATATAAGTCAGCAAAAATAATGATTAAATGGTATACACGTAGCAATCGATGAAATCTCTAAAATTGGCCAAGTATGTTTGTTCTTGGAGTGCGAATTAAGTCCTAAGTCCGCACATAGTGACAGAGTACTGTTGATTACAAAAACCAGAAACTCTGGTTCGGTTCTTAATCCAAAGACTACAGGATAGAAGACAATAATTGGCATAATTTTGCTAAGCTACTGTCAAAATGGTGCCATCAAAATCGGGCACTAATAATTTAGGGAGAAAAAAGCTACAGCAGAATACTGGTACAGTGGTACTAAACACACTATTGATAGAAAGTTGAGTTTAGAAACCAAGATTGTTCATTGGAAGTTATATAGAGTGTTCCATTTATCATGATTTGCCCAACATTGATTAAAAAAAATAGTAAATCGTATAAATTATCAGAATACAAAATTAATAATACCAACTTGCCTTTTAAATTATGCAAGAATGAAGGGGCCCACGGTCCCCCTATGGGGGATCCGAGGGGGTCTCTTTGTGATTTTAAATGGAGAGCCCCATTATTTTACTTGAAAACAATAAGTTTTGTCTAAAACAGGTATTTTTTTGACATCATCTTAGATGTTTCTGTAATCGATGTACGAAATCGTGTAATACGCTATTCACTTTTTTCAACAGGCATTAATTGCACTGCTACGTCCTGTTGAAAAAAGTGAATGGCTATTACACGATGATGCCAAAAAAAATCTTTTATCAAGATTAATTATAATATCAATTTGCTTTTTAAATTATGCAAGAATGAAGGGTCCTCTCTATGGCGGATGTTGCTGTAATCGATGTCCAAAATCGTATACTTTGCCAGTCACTTTTTTAACAGGTAGAGCAGTGCAATGCCTGTTGATAAAAGTGAATGGCGTTTTACACGATTTCGGACATCGATTAGACAGCAACATATAAGAAGTTGCCAAAAAATCTTTTACACAAAAACTTACTGTGCTTTAAGTGTAGATCCATAATCTGCAAAAAAAATGGGGCTCCCCATTTAAAATCACAAAGGAACCGCCCGGATCACCCATAGGTGGACCGGGGGCCCCTCATTCTTGCATAATTTAAAACCCAAGTAACAAGTTGATATTATTAATCTTATATTCTAATAACTTTTATGATTTACTATTTATTTTACAAGATGTTGGACAAATCATGATAAACGGAACACCCGGTATATATTGATCTTGGAATAGCTAGCTTTCTCATTGGCAAATCAAAGTGAATAACACGTCCGCTAATTGAAAATATCTAAAATGTTAAGTATTATGCCATTCAATTCAGCATAGTTTATAAAATCAATTTGGCAGTGCCTTTTTATTTTGTTGGTCGAAAATCAATTGTTTGCGGATAACAATTCTAATCAAAAAATTTTGCAAAACATTTTAGGCTAGACCTAAACAGTGGACAAACACATCGTCAAATAATCCTTTAATCAGTCGTTTCCACTTTATTTTGCAGTGCGCTTGTATTGCTTTCATCCTTCTGAGCTACTTTAACATTTGCTTCGATTTTTATCTATTCGATGACGTGCACAGCACTAATTTACTAGTGTTTGGATATGTAGCCACCTCTTCCAGCCTACTGATCAGCTTCGTATTTTTCGGTTTAACACTATGGGGCAAATATACAGAAAGAAGATTGCATTTTGTACGCCGATGCATTTTAGTTAATATTGACCGATTTAATGATGTATAGATGAGTCAACCGATCTAAAAAATTGACTTCTTTCCTTTTTGTATGCTGCCAGGAAGTCGTGTTGACTATCTTTTCAACCATACTTTTCTTTGGATTGTTTGCTTGGTATTTAGCTGATATCTCCGTCACGCTTTACCAAGTATCACCGGTTGATATACCCTTGGATTTTGTTCCAGTAAAAACATGCCTTGGAGTGGATCTCACAACCTGGGTAAATATTACATGTGCATAAATGGAAAGTAAAAAGATAGAAACATTCAATTCAATTCTATTGTGTTCAACCATGTTTCAAACAGTTCAAACGTGTTTACATGTATATAACAATTGTAAACATAATGTAACAAAATGCAAACAACAATTTTTTAATAAAAAATGTCGCAATATAATTTATGTTGGGGGAGGACAACAATTAGGCACCTCACAAAATATTCAGTGTGAGTCAGGTAACACGGACCAATAGCTCTATGGTCCCATGGTGTCGCCCACATACTGTAAGTGAAAAAACCGTGAAAACCTCTTAAATGAAAAAACCGGCTACGTGACAATTATTTGCCAGCCCCATGTGCAGCTTTTGTGCATATTTAAGACTGGATAAGTGGAAATGACGCCACGCCGTCTATAATGAATCTTTGGCAGCAGTCAGTACCGGGCATAAAAATGTTTTCGAACAGTGAATGTGGTACAGCGTACATACGCATAAAGCTATTGGTCCGTGTTTCCCCACATCGAAATAAAAATACCTTGAGATAAAGTACATTTTTTTAAGGCAAAATAGATTTACAATGTATTTACAATAATGTTTTTTTTTAAAAAAATACATAACATTTACATTTCTTTGTCTGTTTTGCAAAATATATAAAGTTTTTTTAAAGCTTTTTAAAAAATATTTATTACTATCTGTGCCCGGCCACGCGTTACTGTGGCTTAGTCTAATTCCTCTATGATACCCCCCCCCTGGATCATCTCTTCCAAAAATTTGAAAAAAGCGTGTTTGTAGCTATCACATATGTGACATCTATAATAACTATTGCAAAAAGCATGGCATACTAAAAATCCCCAGCATTAAGATTTGGCAAATCTTTGCCCCTAATGTTTACGTTTGACTTGCAAAAGTCAAAGGGATATAATTTATACAACGCGGCCGTTATTCTTATTCTAGGTGGTGACAATTTTCAGCACTACTGTGTATGGTGTGGATGCTTATGTTACCATGGAAATATTACGAAAAAGATCTGGCATGGAACCTGAAGAGTTCTTCAAACCACCGTAAGTTTACATATCATATAATTATGGAAATTTTAATTTTTAAAAATTATTCTTTGTTTGTTGCAGAAGTAAAAATGAACTAAGACGGATGTACTGTTTTCAAGCTTAAAATCGATACTGTTAATAACAGCATAGACGCAATATATGTTTGTATACATATAGATGATATTGAAATGGAACGTATGCTGCAAATGAGATAATATAATGGAACAGGAACATTCTTCTTTTTAAATTATTCCTAGGATTAGCTATTTATACTATGTGAAGATTTTTTATAGATAATAACAAAAGATTTAACGGCTATGGAGATGTATTTCATGCGAATAAAATAAGACTTATTAATGGCCTAAATAGATGTAATTTCTTTATCATTTGACTTCAATTGACTGAAGCACATCTTCACACGCATCTACCGTAACCCAGGGTTCATCTACCGTGCATCTTAAAACAAATAGAAATTCCTTTTGTTTTTCCTAAATTTTCAAGCACTTATAATTTAAAAATCTTTTTTAATGTTTTTATTGTTTTTCTTATTAATTCTGGCCAAAAAAAAGCTATTTCTTGTCAATTTCAGGCTTTTCAGGTCCATCAGGTTGAGTTATAAATTAATTGAAGACAAGCAGAATAAGGACCTTCTTTTGACCTCGCCCTCTGCGACGTTTTTCTGTTACCCAAATTAAAACTCCAAATGAAAAAACGATTCGAGGATGCCGACTTTCAATAATGATTTTAATCATGTATTAACAAGTGCTGGGTAATTTAAAAAAGGTAATTTCTTTTTTACAACTACATGTATTCTTAGTGAATCCCGTTTGACTTTCCGTCCAATGCAATTGATATCAGAACTAACGATCATCTTTCTTAGCGTTATCTATTGTACTGTACGTGGATTATACTTCCGGATTAATTTTAAACCATGGCCGCCAATCTTGCAAACATTAAGAAACCGATTGGTTATCTGAAAATCTTGGCAATGGTGAGTCTTATAATAATGCGTATTTCCTTATCCATATTAAATTAATATTTTTGTTGTATACTTCATGGCACCCTTTCTATGCAGGGTTGTACAATTTGCTGCATAATTTTGCTCAGCAATGATGAATGCTTGGGACGTTATGCTCACTATACAAATATGCAATCTTTTGGATTTCTTTGCATTGGTTCATCGCTTATCGTCAGTTTTTCAACCATTTTTGTTTACATTTATTTTTACCTTGAAGATAAAATTCCTTATTTGGTAAGTCAATTCGTATACGTATACTATATAGTGTATACGTGTACTTGTAATGCAGGCATAATGTATAAAATACACTTGTATAGTATAACGTGATTATTCAGTTAAAATGAAGTTGCAAATGTAAAGCACCACTAGATAGTACTAGCACTTAAGTAATCGTCCAGAATTATAAGATAAATTTCTGAACTATTATAATAACGCAGAAACCAGCGCGGGAGTAGTAACAATAAGTCCATAAAATTTCATGGCAATCGGATGAGTGGTTCAAGAGCGCATAAAGGATACACACATACATTCATTTTTATATACTGTATATAGATTTGTGGAATTCTGTGCGCGCTTTGCACGTGTAGCGAACGTGTGTAGTGGATGTAACGTGAAAAATGAAAAATATACAAATGCACTCACTTAATCCTTTTAATCTCATTGTAAATTATTAATGAATTACTAGCACCAATGTAAAGTCCAGGAATGGGTTTAAAATTCTCGATAAAAATCTAGATGGTAGACGTTTCTCGAGCAAACATTACTGTAACATACACTTTATTGCAAATATTGTAAACAATGCATGCACTTGGCTGGTAATTGCACCTTGTCAAGGTTTCATCGTATTTAACATGCAATATGTGTCTACCGTTGGCTGATTGTTCCCAGACAAACAGTACAAATAACATTTCAAAATAAAATCCTGTATGGTGAAATCAAACTGATGATTTATTAATTTCAAACATCGCTGTAAACAGCTTTACAGTATTGATCATCTAGAAATTCTAGCGCATAAGTTAAAACATGCTATTTCCATGAAAAATGACCTATCAAGAAGATGGCGAGGGAATATTGGCCAAAAAGACTGTAAAATACGAGCTAATATATCTGTGTCCTAAATGCCTTACCAATATGAAATAAATTATTAATTCTGAGTTGCAGTTTGCGGCAGAAAAGGATAGTAAATCTTCACCTTATAAATTCAACGAATGATTCGGATTCAGCAATGTTTACACTCGTAAAATGCCACCATGATTCAAAAAGAAAGTTAGTCAGAGGATATTTATTTTAGGGACACAGTCAGCGATTTATATCTTTAATTTATAGTCATTTCATCCAAGCTATAGGACGTCGTCACCATTCTTTTTTAAATAGTGTAATTCTCAAAACAATTGAACCCATCGTAATTATTTCTTCCATATAAAATATAATTAAAATTACAACGAATAGGCTGATAAAATTTAATTAGAATAATTGACTAACCTTTAGAAAACGATAAGGTTCCTTTATCTTTTGTATAAAATTAGTTCTTCGGGAAGAGTACGCCTGTGATGTCAGCAGACGAATTTTTCGAATTTTTCAGTATGAAAAACGTGGATCTTTCGATTTTTTTCTAAATATTTAATTGATCCATCTCCTATAAAAATCTGAATATCTTTTTTCAAGATTTCTGTAGTTACTCCAAATGCAGTTTCTTCAAATTTGTACTGTATCTCTCAATATAATTAATAATTCAAATGTGCCTTTCTTTTTGAAGACATTTTTAACTTGTCGGTTTACAATCGTTTACTTCATGTCGGAAACAACCTATGCACCTAATTGAGATAAGGTTTTTTCATGTTGCTAAAAAACTTGATGTCTTGATGACATGCAGTCACTATTTTTTGCTGCAATCCTTTTTCTCAAAATGGAGTGAGAAATATTTATCATGTCTAAGATTTAACTTTTCGTTATTTTTACGAGCGTATAAGAAGTTTTTACATTTTTGTCTCGTGTAGAAAACACTGCTGAGTGCATTTTCAACAATGCTACATATAGCACTGCGCGCTTCCCTGCCAACATACATTTTACTTTATGTAGCAAATTCTTGTTATGCGGTGGATTTCGTTTTATGGGTAATTAATTCTTTTAATGTGCAAACATAATCAACAAACAGCATATTAATTAGTTTTACGAACAAACTATTGCCTTTCCAATTAGCTTTCTCTGTTGCTGAATGTCACTTTCTATGAGATGGATGTTTACTTCTCCTGTGGAATAATTCGTGAAATTAATAACAAGAAGTCATTAATCTATTTCATTCCACTGCGAGAACTTGAAATCATGAATTTAAATACATCCGAATTCATTATTTTATTTATATTGAACTGATATGTAATGAAGTTATTTGTTTTAGTGGAAATCAAGATATTTGCCTACCAATTTTGAAGCGGAAAGATGAACGGTTTAAATAACTTCGAAATCACTGAACTTTGTAAATAACTAACTTCGTGTAATTTGAGCACATTTTTTTTATCTTGTCTGACGGTTTGTTATATTTCTATAAAGAAATTCTCAAAGTACATAATACAAGTGCTAATTCTCTTTTCCTAATTTTTCACGTTCGATTATTTCCTCCAGTAGCTGCAGTCATGCGGTAATCGGTACTGTGGCCTTAATTCTTAGTACCTGTAATCAAATATATTTCTTATCATGTGCTATTTATCTTTTAATCACACACCGGACACATCATCTCTAAGCTACCGATAAACACATTAAATATATAACCCACGGAGAATTAGCTTCAGAGTTGAGTTTGCTGTACTTGCCTTGTTTAATTTAAACGAATGAATAGCGTTTCTGGTTTTATCTAAAACAAATAAACCAATTGAATTATTGTGAGACAAGTCAACTATCATCGTATTTCAAGCTAAAATAACTCAACTTATTGTAAGCTTACCTACGATCAAAGATGTGTTAATCGAATTACACTCGGAAATCGGAAATATTAACTCATCGGCAAATTAAAAACGAAGACTTATCAACCATTCACCATGCCTATGATACTCAATTTCTGCAACTGTAATCAAAAAGTAGCAATTGTGTTTATCAAAATACTAGAAATCGTAAGTCTGAATTTCTGATTTCATTATGATTTACAATTGTATTGTTAAAGAATATATATCCATAAATTTAAGTTTCAGTTGAAGTATTAAATTTGAGATAAATACGATTCACATTTAGTTGTTACATGTACTTCCAATGTTCCAAGCAAAACAATTACTGAAGTAACTACGGTTTTTACGAAAGTTCCACTGTACTTTTTTTCCTGGCTCAATTTCCTGCTAGTAAAGAATTGTTTATTTTACATTAACAATCATTCCATATGCAAAAAATGACCTGAAATGACCTGAACATGATATTAAAAGTCGTTTAAATACAATAATCTTCTATAAAACTTAACTTTAATTACTGAACTTTGGCTTCTCAGTGTTCCTCTCAAAAAGTTCCTAGCATAAAAGTTAATTCTTTACTGTAGATAATTACCGATAAATGACTTTTGATGATAACAGAATTATTGTGTCGGTGTTTTTCAAATCACTTTATGAAATACTCGACGATATCATTGAGTACCTATCGATAACCTATCCAAAAAGTATTGCGTTCTTTTTTAAAACCTGGGGGAACCAGGGACAAAAACTGCATTTTAACTTCACAACAATCTGATAAACATCATGCTTAATTTTTACTAAAAATATAAGTCAACAAAAATATTGATTAGATGGTTTAGACGTAGCACTCGATGAAAGCTTCAAAATTGGCCAAGTATGTTTGTTCATGGACGTGCGAATAAAGTTCGAAGTCCGCACATAGTGACACGTACAGTGCTTTAGATTTGAAACCAAAAACTCTGGTCCGGTTAAAGACTACAGGATAAAAGACAATAATTGGCATAATTTTGCTAAGCTACTGTCAAAATGGTACCTTTAAAATCGGGCACTAATATTAAATTAATTAAGGGAGAAAAAAGCTACTGCAGAATACTAGTACTAAACACACTATTGACAATTACTGAAGTAACCACGGTTTTTATGCAAGTTCTACTATACTATAATCATTCTAAATGCAAAAATGACCTAGCGTAACCTGAACTTGATATCAAAAGTCGTTTAAATACAATAATCTTCTATAAAAATTAAACTTTAATTACTGAACTTTGGCTTGTCAGTGTTTATCTCAAAAAATTCCTAGCATAAAAGTGAATTATTTGCTGAAGATAATTACCGATAAATGACTTTTGATATAACAGAAATATTGTTTCGGTGTTTTTCAAATCACTTCATGACATTACTCGACGATATCGTTGAGTACCTATCAATAACCTATCCAAAAAGTATTGCGTTCTTTTTCAAAAACTGGAAAAAAACAGGGAAAAATTGCAATTTCACTCCACAACAATCTGCTACGCATAATGCTTAATTTTTAATACACATATAAGTCAACAAATATTGATTAGATGGTTTAGACGTAGCAATCGATTTTCAAATCCAAAGATTACAGGATAAAAGACAATAATTGGAATTATTTTGCTAAGCTACTGTCAAAATAATGCCTTCAAAATCGGGCACTAATAATTAAATAATTAATAATTAAAAAGCTACAGCAGAATATTGGTAGAAACTTGTTTAGAAACCAAGATTTTTTATTTGAAGTTATATTTGATCTTGGAATATCTTTCTCACTGGCAAATCAAAGTGAATAACACGTCCGCTCATTGAAAATATCTAAAATGTTAAGTATTATGCCATTCAATTCAGCATAGTTTATAAAATTAATTTGGCAGTGTCTTTTTGTTTTGTTGTGCGAAAATCCATTGTTCGTGGATAACAATTCTAGTCAAAAACCTTTGCAAAACATTTTGGGCCAGCCTATACCGTATAGTGGACAAACACATCGTCAAATAATCCTTTAATCAGTCGTTTCCACTTTATTTTGCAGTGCGCTTGTATCGCTATCATCCTTCTGAACTACTATAACGCTTGCTTCGATTTTTATCTACTCGATGACGTGCACAGCTCTAATTTACAAGTGTTTGGATATGTAGCCACCTCTTCCAGCCTACTGATCAGCTTCGTATTTTTCTGTTTAACACTATGGAGCAAATATTCAGAAAGAAGATTGCATTTTGTACGCCGATGCATTTTAGATAATATTGACCGATTTAATGATGTTTAGATGAGTCAACCGATCTAAAAAAATTGACTTCTTTCCTTTTTGTATGCTGCCAGGAAGTCGTGTTGTCTATCTTTTCATCCATACTTTTCTTTGGATTGTTTGCTTGGTATTTAGCTGATATCTCCATCACGCTTTACTCAGTAAACCCGGTTGATGTACCCTTGGAAAATGTTCCAGTAAAAACATGCATTGGAGTGGATCTCACAACCTGGGTAAATATTACAGTATAATACATGTGCATAAACGGAAAGTACAAAAGATAGAAACATTCAATTTAATTCTGTTCAACCATCAAACCATTCATAAATGTTTATTAAACAATTATAAACATATTCACATAACGTTGACCATAAAATGGTAACGAGAGAATAGCACCTCTAGATTTGCTATTGTGCAAATCAACCGATTTGAATGAATATGCATGCATTCATTGCATTGATAGGCAATAACGTGACGAAACAGCTAGATACAGTATAAAAATACTCAGGTTCATACCCTTGGATATCATTCTGGTGTTTGCCGCATTTAATTAGTCACATTAGTGTTGTAAAACTGATATAAGAACACCCCAAATTTAAGCCCGCCCTCAAATGGAACTTTACAAAAAAGCAACCAAACACTGGATGGTGGCCGCATCAAGGGGCCATCACCCGCACTATATTAAACTTCCCAAGTTTCAGTGGTTCCAAAAAGAAATACCAGTAATTTAAAATATTACAAGTAAACTATAACACAGTTACTCAAATAACATATGGATTCGAAAATGCTTATTCTAAGCTAGTGTATACAAGGTGTTTCAAAAGTAATAGTTAGTAATTTTACGAATTGTAGAGGGTAATAAACTGAACATGTTTAATAAAGGAACCTAGGGGTGCCGACGTCATTTAAAAAAGTTATGAATGTTTTAATTTTGGAAATTTTTACATGGGAGTAAACAGAGGTGCCCTTTTCGAAAGACTGCCCCGCATAGCACCAACGTTTGTAAGGAAAGCTTTTTTAAATGACGTCGGCACCCCTATAGGTTCCTATTCATGTACTAAACATGCTCAGTTTAGTGCCCTCTACAGCCCCTAAAATTATTTACTATTACTTTTCAAACACCCTGTATAATAGATTTAACTTTGACTCTTTGTGCCACTTTGACTTTTCACTTACATGTAAGTTAAGCAGGGAAACATGTTATGCTACTTAATTGGACATAAAATTGTATCTGCGATCATTTAATTTTTTGTTTTAAATGTCTATACACTTCAGGGGGGAAAGTGGGGCATAGCATGCTTCCCGTTAAGATTCCCTTTACATCATAGCTGTAGAATTTTATGCATATTTCCTAAAGTACAATATGGCATGATTACATGTACTATATTGCAAAAAGCCTAGCTGGCATACTAAAAATCCCTAGCATTAAGATTTGGCAAAACTTTGCCCCTATAATATTGACGTTTGACTTGCAAAAATCAAAGGAATATAATTTATAACGCGACCGTTATTCTTATTCTAGGTGGTGTCAATTTTCAACACTACTGTGTATGGTGTGGATGCTTATGTTGCCATGGAAGTATTACGAAAAATATCTGGCATGGAACCTGAAGAGTTTTTCAAACCACCGTAAGTTTACACATCATATATATAATTAGGGAAATTTCAATTTTTAAGAATTATTCTTTGTTTGTTGCAGAAGTAAAAAAGAACTAAGACGGATGTACTGTTTTCAAGCTTAAAATCGATACTGTTAATATATAAACATAAACGCAATATATGTTTGTATACATATAGATGATATTGAAATGGAGTGTATACTGAAAATGAGGTAATATAATGGAACAGGGACATTCTTCTTTCTAAATTATTCCTCGGATTAACTATTTATACTAGGCCTACATGTGAAGATTTTTATAGATAATAACAAAAGATTTAACGGCTATAGATGGAGTTGTATTTTATGCGAATAAAATAAGACTTATTAATGACCTAAATAATGTAATTTTTTTATAATTTGACTTTAATTGACTGAAGCAAATCTTCACACGCATCTACAGAAACCCAGGGTTCATCTATCAATTGCATCTTAAAACAAATAGGAAATCGTTTTTTTTTCCTAAATTTTTAAGCACTTATATGGTAGTTTAAAAATCTTTCTTTCTTATTTTTCTTGTTAATTTTGGCCCCAAAAAAAAGCTATTTCCTGTCAAATTTCCGGCTTTTTTCAAAAAACTTTTTTTTTAAATCTTCTCCATCAAGGTCTTAAGATCCATCAAGTTTAGTTATGTATTGAAGGCAAGCAGTTCTAAATGCAAAACCAAAATTAGTCATTCCCCTTATTCTTTTGACCTCGCCCTCTGCGACGTTTTTCTGCTACCCAAAATGAAACTTCAAATGAAAAAGATGATTCGAGGATGCCAACTTTCAATACTGATTTTAATCATGTATTAACAAGTGCTGGGAATTAATTTACACTGCATTACTTCCAGGGTCCAAGGGACCCAAGTAATTTTACTTTATATGCATAAATTCATGGAACTTTTGAGTATCACCTTGATATGGGCTTTCCATTTTAAAAATGAGAAGAATGTTGTTCAGCGCTACATGGAAAGATTTAGGCACAGTGAAGTCCTGAAACTTTCTGACAACAACACAAAAACCTTACCACTAAAATAAACTTGATAAACCAACTGGGGTATTTTAATTTTTCAATGTTAAACAATGGTAGAATATGTACATGTATAATTTATTGTATATTAACACTGGAGTCGTTGCGATCATTGGTAAGGGAAGCTATGAATTGGTAAGTGAAGCTATGAATAATTTAAAGAATAATAGAAATGTACTAAAATATGACAGATATAACCTGCATGCACACAATTACAAAAGTAATATATGACTGAATATATACTGTATGCATACGACTTTCTGTTGAAAATGAAAACAGTGAAGTCAATGGGAACCTACTTTACAAATTATTTTTCTTCAAATATTCTAACTTGCAAAATTTGTATGCAATTAATACTTAATAAAAAATACTGATAGGTCGCATATGACGCCATCCAATAGATGAACTTTATTAAATACTTGTATAACCACAGTACATGAAAGTTACATGTATAGTATATGCCTTTGTTTTAATATAACAAGGTGATATACATTGTAGTTTGGCAATAGACAGTAATCATATCACGATTACTAGCATACTGTATGTCTGTCAACTTTTGCATGTCTTTTGAGAGTGTTGAGAGACTGTTGGATAGCATGAACTGTCCAAGATCATCTACAGATGAACTTGGATCGACTATCTGTTCAACAATCCTTTTTTTTAGCATTTAGCTGAAATATCCTGCCACACTAATCACCAGAAAATCCATGGAAATTTTTTTTTGTTGAAATCAGAGCCCTAAAAATAATTGCAAAATACTTTTAATATGCTTAAATCGTTTTCAACATGCTACAAAGCACTCTGTGGGACAAACATGCAGCAAACCTTTGTCTGCTCTTCAGCTTGCAAAACAAATGCAAAAAAACATTTGCATGGATTTCCTCTTGTGAAGTATAAATAATGTGGTCAATCCCTTTGCAACACTGTTGTACATGGATATACTGTACATGTATGGTTTGGGGAGAACATCAAAAAGACTAGCTAGTTAGCATGATTGTGACCAATTTTTAGAAAAAGGTACGGTCAGTCTACTATACTCAAAGGCAATCGTCATGACCACCACAACTGAAATGTTGTGAGAAATATTACACTTACGTAACATGAAACCAAAAGTTCTTCAAATCATTAAAAACTAGAAAAATATACCTTACTTGCACATATGATTATTACAATTGTATACACTGAATACATTTTGTACATATACAATTTGCGCACAAAAAAATAACTAGTGACATCTGCATTTTTAAGAAAGGTACGGAACTAAGCTATTTAATAAAATCGGTGTACTGTTAGTACTAGTAAGTACAATACCACTGTAGTACAAGTACTTTGTTATACCTGATAATCTGATACCTTTGTTAACCGCTTCAGACGTGACAATTATCTCTATCGTTAGCAAAAAACACTTTTTAGCTTCCCACAGCTGTAAATGTCATCAACGCAAGTTGGACAGTTTTTTTGCGTTATCGCTTTTCACGTGTTAAAGAATCAAATTGAATCAAGTCGCCTTATGAATCCAGTTTTTGATTTTGTTTTGGGGTTCAATAAATTATTGTATTTAATTTCTAATATAATACTACATTTTCTTTATTGTCAAATAATTGCGGTATATTTATTTATTATAATACTAACTATCTTAACAGTTTTCCTTGCTATTTTGGTAGAAAAGAGGCTACTGATTTTTGGGTCTTGACAATCTTAGTTTCTTCATAAAAGAAACTTGTATACAATATTAATCTGAAATAAAGAAATGTTGGGAAGAACCAGCTCACAGCAAGAGCTTATGAGAATATTATTTAAAGTGCCCCTAGTCGAAATCCTCCTTGGAAATCAGCAATTCAAATGTGACAATTTCTATAGATTTTCCTGAAGCTCTTATGCCAAGCATATCATGTCGTTTCAAGCCTTAAAAAAGAAGTGCACAAAGGAGTCTTACCCCCATTTAGCATCTAAAATTCACAGATCCGAGCGAGGCCCATCTTCAATTTATGATCAAAATATGTCGACTGACTGGTGTGCATCAGGCATGTCATGCAACGCCACACCATAATATGATTACACATTGCCATGCCACCTTTATTGGCCATTATTGGCCTTTATTGGTATTTGGGCATAACAATGCATTCTTACTGAAACGATGTGTTAACCTCCAGCAAACATACGAGTATCAAAAGTATTAATATCCAGTCATGATGATACTAGAAATATTGAGTGGTATTTTAAGAGATCATAAAGTTAACGTCATATTTCTTTAGAAACATCTGCCAGTAACATCATACAGCATAAACATGTAAACAAAATTATTTTGGATGATGAAATTGGAAAAGTACGCTTTTCTAGGTTAATCTATACACTTCAGTAGTCTGCAGTGCAACCTTAAAGAACCTAGTTAAGCAACTTTATGACCATAAATTTCTAGCACTGTAAACACAGTATCTATAGCATAGGCAAGGGCGTTGAAAACTGCAAAAACCTATAAAAAAATGAAAAGTTGGAAAAATTATAAAATATTAACTGGATAACCATAAATTGATAAAAAAAACTTATAAATATTATCAACTGAATGAAAAAAATCTGATTACCCCCAAAGCAATTGAAACGCTCACGCAACTTTGCTGAACATAACCTTTTGTTAGGGATAGTGTAACGGCAGCAGTCGATAGGTATAAAATAGTTCCAAATAGGTTTAAAGCTGCCGCCTAAGTCATGAAATACAAACAACTGAGCACAGCACAATTGAAATTCAAGTGTGATGAAGTCATGAAACAAAACAAGCAACTAGTAACTTACCAGATGTGGTTTCTGGTGCTCATCACTAAAGATAATATCTACGATAAGAATGCAGGGGGTAATTATAAGATATGATGCAGTAGTCACAAAAAGAAGATTGGCATCTTGTCGACTTGCATAACATCCATATGAAATCAAAGAAATGCAGATAATTCCAAAAACCTACAAAAACAAAGCTTATATTTTAACCAAGAAAGTTGAAATTTAATTTTTAAAAAAAACTTTCCTAGTTTGCTTGTAAATCCTCCTTACCAAATGAATAAATGACAAGTGTTAACTGCATATTGAAATTCTGTTTAACTTGTTTTTAAATTAAAGTGATCAAACAAAAGTATTTGAACAGTATGAAAATTGCTGTTTTCTGAAAAAAATTAGTGGTTAAGATTTTTAAAACTACATTTATAATAACACTTACAGTACATTGATTATGTAACAACAACCAGAATTTTTTTAAAAAAAATAAGTTAATTTTAAATTAATAAAAACGAATATCTCATGGCAAAAAAAGTATTTGAACACCCTGAACAAATTTGCTATTTTCTGGTCATTTGGTTATTTTTTACCTAGTAAATTATGATGATTTAACCTCTGGGTATAAACAATAGTTAGTTTATCATCATATTGATAGGTTCTGCAGAAAATTTAGTTCATAATAGCCAAAATTAAATGATTTCTGCTCTGGAATAAGAAAAGAGTTATTCTAATGAATTTTAGTGGAAATTTAATATTGAGAGAAGGCAAATGAATTGAAAATATCCCGTATAGCAGTATTTAAAATCTTAAAAAACAAAGAAGAGGCCAGATAAGGCATAAACAAACTCAAGAACAAGCAATCCGCTTAAACTATCTGTAAGGGGAAAACAACAGGTTGTTAGATTTGCCCTGAAAAACCCAAAAATATCTTTATAAATGCTTGGCAAACACATCGCGTCAGCATCAGGGAAGGTTGGAACACAACAAATTATCACAGTTATTCTAAATTTCCGTCTCCTCTGTATTTCATACAGCCCCAAAACTTTACCACTGCCACCCCCATGCTAAAGTCTATGGAGGATATTTTGTGAGTTACAATTCAGCCATGGTCCTTTAATGTCTGGATAATTCAGAATACTTTGATAATTTATTGCGTCTCAACCTTCCCTGATGCTGACGCGATGTGTTTCCCAAACATTTATAAAGATATATTCTTTGTTTTTTGAGATTTTAAATACTGCCAAACGTGATATTTTCAATACATTTGCCATCTCTCTCTTTTCTCATTGCAAAGCAGAACTGATTTAGTTTTGGCCATTATGAACTGAATTTTCTGCAGAACTTATCAATATAATGATAAACTAGCTATTGTTTATACCCAGAAGTTAAATCATAATAATTTATTAGGTAAAAAATAACCAAATAACCAGAAAATAGGATATTTGTTCAGGGTGTTCAAATACTTTTTTGCCATGAAATATTCGTTTTTATAAATCAAAATTAACTTATTTATTTTTTAAAAATTCTGGTTGTTGTAACATAATTCATGTACTGTAAGTGTTATTATAAATGTAGTTTTAAAAATCCCCACCACTTATTTTTTCAGAAAACAGCAATTTTCATACTGTTCAAATACTTTTTTTGATCACTGTACATCAAATGAGAGGCGAGACGATTTTGTTGCCACTACCAATTGCACAAACTACTTTCCCTAACAGGACCAATCTTTACTCTAATTAATCATCTCATCCTAATTCAACTTCACTAGTGACCTGGCCACATGTTGGAATGTTCAAATCCAGGATGTCTTTCGAACTTCAAAAAAACAACAATTACCCGGTGGATTAGATCGCCACAACAAGACCACCAATAACAATATATGTACTGATCCCACCAGTAAAAGTAACCAGCAAACTTCACGAAACCAGTTTCAAGATCGCATCATATGGACAAGCATGCCCTTTGAGAAAAACTTTTTTTCTCACTTATGGTATAGGAAACTATGAGATGCCGGGTTTAACAGTAAACTTGCACTGAAATGCTCAAATACGGTGTATAACACCCTACCTTCTAAGGTTGGTTGGTTGATTTGTGGAGTTTTAACGTTGGCCTATTTCTGCACACGAGGGCTAAACACCAACGCCAGGGGATGTGTCAGCGTCACCTACCTGGGAATTTTGCCTACGAGGGGGGGGGGAGGACTTCCACCCCCACAAGAGGGATCTTTAACGTGCAGAGATCAAACGGGATTTACACGGGACCTCGGTTTAAACTCTCATCCGGGAAGAGCCACCACTTAGAGAATTTTGCACATCCTCAAAATTCTCATCCGCAAGCACGTAACCCACTCGACCATCGGCGCCGGTGAAATGTGTAATTACTGTATTGATTAGTGAGCGTTTGCTGTCATATTTGAATTTTTTCAAATAAAACAGTAGGCTTCCTTATAATGCTGATATGTAAACCACACTAACCTTTTGGGGAAATCAATAACACTGGTTTTAGATGGTCACCATGAAAGTAACCATACTTCATGTTCTGAATAAAATCCTGATGCTGAAGTCTATGGGTCAAGCATAGCAAGTACATGGCTCTCTTTAGGTGATAACGATGATTTAGATAGTCATCGTGGTGAAAGCATGCCTTTGGCATTTGAACGGTCAAATCAACAGTTATATTAGGCTTGCATGATAACCCCAGTGGATAGCTGCCAATTACATTAACATCTTCTGGAGGCAGAAATCGAAACATTCCTTTTCTATGGTCTGCTAACTGACAGAAAGGAAGTGGTAGGTTCACCTCTTTCATCCATTCTTGGTCATTAATCTAAAAAAAATTAATGTGAAATTAAATAACAGATCAACTAGAAAACATTTTCTTTAACCACAAGAATGTTAAAGCAAATGAATCTAAGATCAGAAAATATCAAAAGCATGTATAAGTTTAAAAACACAAAACACATCAAAATGTATGTACTAGCACAAAACATTAAAAACTAGAAATCAAACACACTTCAAACATTTTGCATTTAATAATACGTACATCATGCATTTTATCACTAGGCAACCCATGTAAACATTCTCTGAAGTTTGCAATCCAGTCATCTATGCTTTCTCTTTTGCTAAATTTAACTTCAGACAGCAACTCTTCAAGCTGAAATTGAAATATTCAATAAAATGAAGCCCTTCCAGTTTTCAGGAACATATGGCGCCTGACCAATAATAATCATGCATGAGTACATGCATGATTACATGCACTTAAAATTGTTCAGCTAAAACTGCAGTACACTATATTTGCTAAACAATTTATTAAAAAAAGAACAATGCTAAAATGACGGAGGGAAAACTCCCTTTGTTGATGCACCAACACACTGCCTCATTAACTAAAAAAACGTCAAACGTCACGCAAAGGTAAAATAGATCGTTTGTAGAAGAATATTAAGTGATTAAAACAGCATTTTACTAAATTATTTTGTTAATCATTAAGAACGAAGCAATATATTGTAGGCAGACATGAAGGCTTTTTCAAGTTTTAACCAATACATACCTGAAACCTAAATAGACAGGAAACGTATAGATTATCTGTCTCCTTTAGAGTATTCAACTCTTGACTGGTGGGTTGTTTCTTTAGTTTAAAACGATCTCGGCCCTGGATTCAAGTTAAGAAATAGTTATACAAATAACTGCAAGTATCTTAATTTACAAAACTCACTAAAGAACATGCAAGTGACATTTACAAAATTTACAATAAATAAAAACGATAAAATTACCTTAGGTGATTCAGATGGTAGACAACTTCTGTCTTCAATTTCTTCAACCTTTCTCTTCATTCTGGAAGAAAACATTGGAAAATAGAGTAACGATGGAAATAAAAAAACTCTTCTCTTTCTGGACCAGGGAACCATACTTCCCCGGGTTGACCAAATAAAATCTCTTGGAATCCTTCTAGACAGCCGTTGGTCATGGCAACCCCACATCAGCCTTATTACTGCCAGAGCCTCTAGACTTTTGGGTTATACCCACCA
>JAQGBX010002722.1:0-19412 GCA_034698745.1 Megaphyllum sjaelandicum | reverse complement strand
GGTGCAGTCAATGTACATGTAATTTCTGTGGGGGGGTACCATAATTGTCTACCAGTGTCTACCTAGGGGAGGGGGGGTGTTAAAAAGTGGTAAAAATGTGTACATGTAAATTATGAACGGCCCATTATGCAAATAATTTAGGCAACAAAAATGTCGTCCGTTTCCACCGGTGATATATACTGTACTGCATATAGGTTGTAATAAAATGCAAAATCATGTACAATTCCACACGATGCAGCAATCTTTCGGACTAGAATAACTTTCAGCCACTTGGTATCACGCAAACAGACGCTATATCGTATCACAAGATCGGGACATATCAGCCAAAGATACCCTGCTATATCACCCTATAATACAGTGTAATAAAAATCAATACTGTTTACTGGGGCTGTGAAATATGAAGCTCGATAATGCAACACAGTGGGCTATAAACGCGAATCAGGGGGTTGAAAACTACTTCGCGATAATAAAACGTCATATCGGATATTTTATATTTAAAGTGCGAGCTTGATTGAGCGCAATGATAAACCATCGGCGAAGCACATTTGAACGTGGCATTAAATAGTGGGCGTGCATAATGTATTAAGTAGTTGCTTTTGTCCCTCTAATGGATGCAAGTTGCCATGAAATAACGCTGAGAAAGATGATAAAAAAATAGACAATAGAAAAAGAACATAGATTGATACCGGGTCGACCGACTTCTAAGTGAAACGGACTACATTGTACATTAATCTCCCGAATAAAACTCAAGCTATAGCTAGACTTTTATTCAGGGAAATATTGACGATATCACTCGGCTATAATCAATACAACTAGGGACATCGACCAGCTAAGTACAAAATAGTAGCAAGCGAGTATTGAAAGATGCGGGAATATATTTTATACGCACACTAATGACATTAATGCATACGCGATATTAGTCGTATTAAATTGCTTATTGCTGCACGCTAAAATAACTGCATTCGTTTCAAGGTTTCCCTGATGTTCGTGGAAATGAAATATGAATTTATATACAAAAGGTATCGAGGTGAATTAAGAACGTGACCAACAAAGCATCCGGTTAACATTATTCGATCTTTCGAGCATTATAGGACGTCCTGTTTATTTTCCTAAGTAATTACTTAGTCATTTTATCGTTTAACAATTAGCGTATACTCGTTGTGAAATTACGGAGCAATAATGTTGGTTACACCCATCGCCTCTTTCAGCGAAAAAACTTGCAGTCCGTTAATCATTGATGTGATTAATCGACAACCGAATAGAAAGTTATGAAAATGATGCGTTTTGCATTGCGACAAATTTAAATGCACCTTAACCCTAATGTCAATCACCTAGATTCTACGATGCAACTAATGAGACATCGAATGTTCATTTGAATCAGCTGATGCAATTACCGGCCATAAAAGCTGGATCTTCCTGAAATTTCTTGGGCATATGCACGAGAAAGAAGCGTGTCATCTTGAAAACTGAAGTCTTCAAACATTAGCATTCACATAATCGACTCTTCCAGATAATTCTTTAGATTGACTAAATCCAGTAATGTTTACTTTTTTAAAACGGTACAGAATTCATTTACAGTGTATAAGTATATTATTACATCAAGCCCTTATACAGCATGAGTAAAAAGTCTTCCCTGTTGCCCCCCCCCCTCCAAAAAAAAAATCAACAGAGAATTAATGGGTGCAAATATGAAAAATCGAATATGGGGAACACATTGTAACCATAGGGTGCGGAATGCAATGGTGCCCAAACTATTTGGCCCCAAGGCCCATTTCAAGGGCCTCTAGGTCCTACGTCTTTAACGGTAATAGCTACGAAGAAAAAGTCAAATTAGAAAGCGGTGTCGAAAAATTAGTTTAATGGCTCCATTTGCTACATTCAGTTATCGATCGCAATACAATAAATGACTTCTGGGGTTCTTGTATGTTTGCACTTTTGTATAACACCGCTACATTGCAGGAAAACTCTATGACTTGGTTTGTTCTAGGAATCGCGAGCTTTCCTTCAATGTAGCTTTGTTATACAGAAGTGAGAACATATTAGAACATATAACTAAATGTTGCAAATGGAGCCATTAAACTAATTTTTCGACGACCTACAGCTTTCTAATTGACTTTTTCTTCGTAGCTATTACAGTGTAAGTCATAGGACCTAAAGACCCTTGAAATGGGCCTTGGGGCCAAATGGTTTGGGCACCAATGCATTCCGCACCCTATGGTAACAATGTGTTTCCATGTTCGATTTTTCATATATGCTCCCATTAATTTTATGTTGATTTGGGGGGTGGGAAAGAGACTTTTTACTCACGCTGTATATATCGCCTTGCTTTATGTTGCATCAATTACAGTATTAATATTTTTTTCTGAAACTATACGTAATGTCCCTAATGCTTCATTCCAGTCAAAGACGGATATTACACATGCTGTAGTACTTCAATGATATCATATAAAGCAAGATTTTCGATTTGACAGTACGCTAACAAGACGCCAAAAGAACAAATATGGCATCGGTTGAGAGCAAAACTGCAAATATCGACAGCATCAACAAACGAGGAAGAACCAACTGGGGCAACAGTAAGCAAAAATAACTACCTGTACTATCATTGCAGTCCAGGTTTTCAGTGAGGCACTCCATGAGCAATTCACTCGACCGAGGGGCAGTACGTTACCGCGCACAGCACTGTCAACGCCAGTATTCCTTAAGCATGATGCACACGTGTAATGACGGGAACTTATCGCAGCAATCCGCAGTTTCTTCAAACTACTTTAGGTCACTGTTAAAAGACGCTTCAAACTCGGATAGTTTCATTAGTTCAGACTTTGTCCTACACACGTCTTCGTTTTTTACGTCCAAGTCTGCACAGTCTCAATAGTTATCATTCTCCAGAGGGATTTGACCATGAAGCTATTAATAGCTCATTTGCTTTAGATATTTAATTGAATCGGACTGTTAAGGTAGTCGCGTAAGAAAAGAGCTAGCATTCGATCACACAATTGTATAATTGGGTCGTGAGCTCGTCGTTTCGTTTAAAAATGTCCATTCGCGCGTAAAAAAATAGGTATAACACTACTGTACTATAGTGCTGAAAGGAAGACGTTCAACGTTATGTGGGTAGAAAAATAGGTAAGCAATGTTAAATATAGAGTATACTCCCACCAACAAGCCAACAAGGTGTTGCTACGAGGCGTAAGCATGAGGGCTTCTTGGGATATCATACCAATCACCCCTTTCAGAATGGAATATGAGGCAATGGAATTGCTACTTGAAAATGCCAGCGGTGATGAAGGCTCGCTACTCAAAAGTTATTATTTCCAAGTATTAATGCCACCGAGCGTCTTGTTTGTTTTTTACCAGTAAACAAGCTTAAAACTGCGGAAGCAAAGCTACTCGCTCTTCTGCTTGTTTCATCTAGAAAAAATACGAGAGGATTTCGCCCGATGATGAATTCTCATGAATATAATGAATTGAAAATGAGAAACGAAATGACAGACAATGAAAAGTAGACGGGGTAGACAAAAGCGAAAACCTTGAATATTAAACCAAGCACGGGGGGAAGGATTAAAGTTTCATCCAATTTGTCTAATATATATTTATGTGAGTTGCAGAAGGAGTTATGATAAGCTTAATACAGGAAGCTGAGCGCATGTAATAAGATGACAAGCATCGTGTATGTAATCCTCCCGTATAACAATTACTTTGAACACTAATTTCGTCCAATGACACACATTTGCATTTTCCAGTCGAATCAGATAAACTGCGCGCGCTATTAGATTCTTTTCAAAACAAAGATTACAGTTGGGATTTCAAATTAGGGCCAAACAAAATAGAGGTACGCTGAAAGGGTCAATTTTATCCGCTCAACAAACGAAATTTTTTCTACAGGTCCAACATTGAACTGAAACAGTATTAATGTCACAAATATTAGAAAAGGGGCGAGGGGATTTACAACATCGAGCTATACTCGTCGGTTATGTATTTTTTTTTCACAAATCTGTCGTAAAAATGCATCGAAGAGTTTAATAAAAAGATTTCGAGAATCCAAATTTTCAACCGCACAAACGCGCGTGGAGGTACGGGTACACCTCTCGAGCGAACTACATTTCGTACATTTTCGGACGTGCCAGCGCGTCGAAGAGAAGGACTTGGTAAACTGTAAAACTGAGCTGCAAGACCCAATTATTTATCAGATTTATCGGGAAGCGTCTAACGAAACGCCGATTCGCGCTCGTGGACGAGCTTACCTTAGTTAACTACCCGAACCGCTCAAAAGCAATGCGGAGCAAAAGCTACAGTTACACTGTATCTACAATCCCTATTTTCCAACGTTTCACAAATGCAGGTGGAAGCAAAGAGGGGGTAAAATCGGAGAAGCAATATTCCCACTTTGCTCAGTGCAAAGCGACGGTAAGGTAAGGCCGTTCTCGGAGCGAAGATGGATGGATGGATGGATGGATACGTGGCACTCAGGGTCTGGAGAAGAACTCGGAACAGTAATCCAAGGACCAAAAGCTAGGTCGCTTCTCGTATCACCAGTGCGCGCACGACGCGAAAGGCAGTTTGAAAAAGATGATAGTCAGCTTCCGTACGAACACTCCCTATTCCATCTTGGAGGAGCTGGCTGAGATGGCACCATCCGGCTGCCGAAAATTACGTCCTCGTCTCGTACATCCGCGCCGATGCGAACGAGGAGGAAGACGATAAGCGACAATATCCAACCGTATCGGTTTCTCGCATTTCACGGCTAGCAACAAACGGCGGCATCGCGCAACGAACGTTCGCCTATCGAAATCAATCGGGGCGGGGGGGCCGAGAAAGAGAGAGAGGTGCACCCCCCTCCAACGCTGACAATTGCGAAACCCGGCTGCAGCCTACGCGGGGAAAAGTTGCAGCATCTGCTTCGACGGAGAGCGCGCTTTGGAAATCCGCAACAACTAGAAGCCTTTGCCTCTTCCCTTCTACCGTGAAATGATGGAATGCTCGGCGCTTTCTTGCCCCACATACAAATGGTAAAGTTCATTCGGAAAGTGGAGCACGCGCGGATCGTCCGAAGAGGGGCATTCAACTAGTAGCGGAGTCTGCGGATGTCCACGACGGAACCGCTTTCGTATACACCAGGAACAAAAAAAATCCTCACAATCCGATGGACATGCTGAGCGCGAGGTGATGCCTCACGAGCCTCTTTCGGTCGAAGATGGGAATCAATTTCCGTACCGACAACTGCTAGATTGGGAATTGCTCGTTGATGCTATATAGAATAGGAATAAACGTACATGTACTCGCGAGCTAGGTTACGATTAAAAAAGGACCTTTTGCTTCAAATTGCTTTATGAGAAATATGGTACAACTTTGTTTCGAGATTAACGGTTAACCCTTTTCAACTCGTAGTGAATCTGACGCGTGTTTTTTGCGAGTGACCATTTTTTTTATTATTCATATCCATTAAGGATGGCTTACAATTTTTTTCAGAAAAATTCAATCATGACTTTAACGGTAGGTTTTGAAGCAATTATAAATATATAGTTTTGATCTGCTGCGATACAATGGAAAATCAACGTTGAACAAATAAATAGCTGATTTTCTCTTTTTGGAATTGTCTTATCAAGTTATCATCGATCTTTAATCTGGTATTCTTGAAAATATTCAAAATTATGGCTTTTGAAATGATAAACCATCTTTTTTATGTGATGAAAATTCATCATTTTTAAATTATCATTTATGGAAAGGTCTCCAATCCATGCCATTTTCATCAATTTATGACTTAAAAAGATTATCTTCACTTTCATGACCTTTGCCATCAAATGTGACAACTTTTTTTTGAAAATTTACCTTGAAAAAAAATATTTACAGATGGCTAATGTGTTAGCCGTTGGGTTGAAAAGGATTAAGAGGTGAAAAATAATATCTCTGAGGTAAATTTATGCAGCTTATAGGATAGATTTGGTGTGAACTTGATTCTTCACATGTTTGCTAATTGAACATTTTAAGTCGAGAACACGTCCACTAGCCAGTAGCCACCAAAACAAAATTAAAAACCACAAACCCAAAACTTTCAACGTGAACTAGTTTCTATAAAAAAATTACTACAAACTAGTTTTGCAAAACCTAAGCGTACACATTGCAACAAACCATACTGACAAAACTCAGCAGACGACAGACAATCAAATTCAACCTTTCAGATATGAGTCGTCTGCTGTATAATCGATATCGTGCAGACGAAGCATTGCAGTGCCACCGCCAGTTTGGCTATTTCCCTTTCATCTCACCGACACTCGATGGGAAACCAAACTTAGTTTTTAGTTAGGCAAAAAACAGTTTGCTACGCAATTTCTTTTCGTTGCCACAAACCAGAAGTTTCAAGTTTGGAGTTTTTAGTTTTGGTTTGGTGATATTATGTACCCGACTTTAGACAAAATTAGAATGTGATAGGTTACTGTATTTTTTTGTAACTGCGCACGTCGCTTTGGTATACAAAAGCTATCCACACATACAATGTTTTTCAATGCATTTCCAAACCCATCGATGAGCACAAACCAGATGTTGGTTGATGAAAGTGATTGTTAAGAGGGTGCAGACCGATTTTTTTTTAAATCACTTGAGCTGATCTACGATAAAGTATTCTTTGTATTTACGAATACCAGATCTGCTTATTTATAATAAAGTTTTAATTACTTATACTTTACTGGAAAGTTACGATCGAGCTCGTAAATTATCGTATTTACGCGCATTTCATTACGGTAACGCCTCAAGTATTTTTTAAAGATACAAAGATATAAAGTGTAAGTGCTTTTTTGTTGTCTTAAACCAATATCGGATAATTATTCAATTGATCATCCATCGCAAATGAACTATAGATCAATATACTGTAAAGTATACCATACAACTATTTTTAAATTTGTAATAATTCTCTGTCCATTCTTCTAAAACGGAAATACACGACTTTCTTTAAAATATGAAAGCAATTCGTATAAAAGACTACCCTATTTTTACTGAACAAGTCCCTCCCAAAATCGCAAATCTGACTCCATTTGATGCTAATGTTAAAAGTGCAATTCATTTCTCCCATGAGGTGCAGGCTCTAGTAAATTCAATTGGCAATTTAGAAATACATTTACTTTAACCGGATAACGTATAATTAAACTTGTTGAAAAATATTATTCTTGGTTGGCTAATTTAACATTTGAGACCAATCATTACAATCGGATAATATACGACGCGACAGTAGCATTTTTGGCGGAAAGCGAAATGTCACAAGACACCGGCGGCATGCGCTTTATAATAATGAAGCTGAATCAGGTACATATACAGTAAAAGACTAAGGCTAGAAACACAACAAAACTTCTAGGAAAGAATGTTACTTTTTTACCACTAGCGCCAACCGGCGGGCAAATATTGGTAATGCATTTACAGTAAATTACCAATTGTTTGCCCGCTGGTTGGCGCTAGTGGTAAAAAAAAGTAACATTCTTTCCTAGAAGTTTTGTTGTGTTTCTAGCCTAAGATTTACTCGAAATCTCGAATATACTGATCTAGAAATCTAAAAAAGGGTGAAATACTGTAGGCGATTCAATACGATCGATATATCCGATATATGGGCGTGGATTCATTTGTATCACTATATAATACCCTGCCACCACGCGGCGTCACAGTAATAATGTAACGTATAAAAAAGCGTCGAGTCGGCTCACTGGTATTATATATACTGTGCTTTTCCGCAATCCATTCCCTTGCATCTGAGCAATGCAAACACAAGTGGCGGCCATCTTGGAACACCACTTTCAGATGGCGCCAGCGACTAAACTTAAGGCGTTTTCGCAACTTATCCTTTCCTTTCTCGCCGCAGACAAGAAAAGGTCAACGCACTCGCGGCCATCTTGGAACACCGTCCTTCGCAGCCCAAAATCTTTCCTCTCCCCATTGCTCAGCATTTCCAGACATTTCCTCGGTTCGCCATCGACCCAACGAGTAATTATTTGCAAGTCGGTGAGCGTCACATAATCATTGGCAGTCGGTTTTTGCTACATTAATGATTCGTTAATCTGAGGTCAAGCGGGATTTCAATTAATTTTCCCTGGCGTCTGCACAAAATGCACTAATAAGGTAATTAGTGACGACGACGAAATCATCAATAACCTTTAAATTATATACGCTCCATCATAAGGCCACCGTCAATCGCACTCGACGAAAACACACGTTATTCACCTAATTGCATTCAACGTTGTTTTTTGCCATAGTTTTTAACACGTGTTTTTTTCCCTCCAATAAATGCCAAGTCGCTAAGTAAGTGGCGCCTTAGTCAAAGAGAAAAAGAACTAGCCAATAGCTTTTCTGTCAACACAATTTCATTAAGGGCGTTAAGATTGTTCCAGAATGTTTCGATTTTTCCATAGATCCGTTCAAATTTATCAATTTATTTAATCACAATTTTCAAATGCGTTAAAATTTTCCAAATTTGAAACGTTTTCATGATGATAATTGCATTTTATCAAAAACTGTATCACAGTTTTCTGAAAGGCGTTAAAATTGTTTAAATTTGCGATTTTGCCATGAAGCAATTCACTATTATGAAAACTTGCATACAATTACAATTTTATAAAAAATGTTAAAATTGTTCAAATTGACGGGTTTTTTTTCATGAATCTATACACTTTTATGAAAACTTGTACATCACAATTTTCTGAAATGCGTTAAAACTGTTTAAATTTGACGATTTTTCCACGAAGCTATTCGATTTTACTCCATTTTATCACAAATTGCATCACAATTTTCTGATAGGCGTTAAAATTGTTCCAATTTGACAATATTTCCATGAAGCTGTTTAACTGTATCACAAATCTTAAATTCCCCACTTAAAAAATCCAATAAACGGCAAATTATATGAAGTAAATTAAAGTCGTGTTAACTATACCTGTATTTAAATATAATACCTTACACCTACTGTAATTCTACATGTAATTATGACTACTCTAACTTTTAAGGCTATACTGTATTAAGTTATTTTTTTTAATGTTTGTCTAATATTTTAATGATATATTGTATACAAGTACACTGAGTATAGTAAAAGTCGCCCTCTGCGCTTCATGCATACAGCGCATTTGTAATTAAAATTCTCAACGTCGTTTCTATAACAAATGTTTGCGCAAATTTCAAAAAATCAAAACTGTTGCCACGCAGTAGCGCCAAACTAAGCGCTCAACAAAATCCGTTTCCGGGCGGATATGTTACATAGCGAAAATTCGTGCAACCATATCTGTCCAAACCGTGCATAGAAATGTCGAAAATATCATCGCTCAATATATAAAATTTCCCAAAATAGAACGAGTTGCTCGGCACGCCATGCATCGGCTGTTCTAGAAAAACATAAAATCAATCGTCGTTTGTTATTTATCAAAACCACCGTAAAATATGGAGCGGCTCAAACCTATAACCAGAAATACCATGAATTCGCATCGTTAGATTTTGGAACTTTTCAGATCGATGTTTGCACTCAATAGCAAAGCTGCTTTTCTGCGGGAAATGTGCGAAGCTAAAATATTAAATTGTAGGGTCCTCCATTCTTCATGAAACTGTAATGGATGGATCATTCAAATTCTTACACTGTAATAATTTAATCGGAATTTCGTCCTAACAATTCCGCTTTCGAAAACAATATAATAATAATAAGAGAAAAAGGAACAGATTTTAAATATCTCATTTCACAAAATACAGAATTTAGTGTTAAACTGATGAACCAGTAGAAAAAAAATCATTTGAATAAAAAATATGATGACTTGGGTGTTACGTTTTTAGTCGTTTAGTCGTTTTTGTCAAAATTTCATGTGCATTCTTTAGTTTAAAATATCTAAATCAAAATGTGATAAACATAAAAAGCGGTTTAGGGACAATAATTTCAAATTTATTAAATGCTTAGTGTTTCATTGCCTGTTATTCCATCATTTTTATGGTTGATTTTTCAAACCCTTATAGAGCTATTTACATGTATTTTCCAAAGAAAGTTTATCATTTTTACTGTAAACAAACCGATATTTACTTTTGCGATACTGAGATGGTTAATCACTTAGTTTTATCTTTATTAGAAACATATCGATGGAAATTGCGTACTTTTTGTCAAATTCTAAGTAAAAATCCTCGTTGATAGGAAGCTAAAATATTTGCTAAGGCGATACATTTCTTTAGAAGATAAAACTTACGTCTTAGGGAGAAATGCACAAGCAAAACAGATAAATATAAATCACAATTACTTCTACAAACATATTTCCTTTTCGCAACAATTCTTACTGGAAAAAAAATCCAGAAAAAGCAGAAAGAATGGACCCCAAAACAGCCATTATGACAATTTTGCTTCCTATCAAAAAGGTCAAAAATGAGATCAGAAGCTCGCTTTCCCCACCGCCGATTATCGTCAGAATTTCAAATCGCGTTTTTGCATAAAATTCGAGCAAAAAATTGCCTTTTCGAGGATAGAAGATGAAAGTTAGGGTGTCCAACCACACGAAACGATATCCTGTGTCAGGGTAGCAAAATGCAAGACACAATCTGACTGCGCTATCAGGGGTTTGTCACACGGACATGACAGGAATGCATTATGCATAAGAGGAAATCATCGAGGATTTAGACAAGAGGAAAGACCAGGACACCTTAACCTCATTCCATAATGCGATGGCCGAAAGGTTTTGGAAAAAGACTGCACAATATGTATGCTTTTTTGTACGGTATTTCCCACTGCAGCTATATTTATTTGCTTCATGGCTATATATCTTATGAGGGTCATAAAGCCATTACCTGCATGCAATGGGCAAATTTTCGAAATTAGCTCCGTTTGCAGTACATGGTAATGAAATATGTTAGTTTTCCAACCGTGGTGTATATAGTTTCCGCTAGCTGATTTTCACTAATTATGAGTTCAAAAATCAGTAAATTTCCTGTTAAAAGACCTTTGGGACGAAACATTATTTTGCGGCGACATAGACAAACGTTATACTTTCGGAAATCTCGGTAAAAATATTTTGTTAAATTTTACGCATTGGGAGAAAATTTGCTAACAAAATCGCATAAAACTCGGCAGAGGCAAAACATAAAGACAGAAACAACAAAAACAAAGATGTCAAAGATAAAATTATTTAAAGTGTGCTAAGGGTATAATCTGTAAAATACAGCATACCATATCAAATATTGGAACATTTTCAAAAAATAATTAATAAACTATAGGATACGAAATGACATTTTTATATATTTCTATTAAAAATTTATGTTTCATTGATTGCAAATTATGAGAAATCAAATGCTATAATTTTTAAATTTTTAAAACATCAATGAAATCGAAATGCTTTCAATTTTTGAACTTTTAATTTCGAAATCCATGGTTTGTAAAATACTTGAAATATCCGCTTGACTTTTCAGACACAGGACCACAATCTGAATACCAAAATCCTGTAAAGTTTGTTATCTCTTGATAATTAATAAAATGAAGCAGAAACTAAAATAAGGGCCAGTGCATTTCCATAAACACACACAGAAATACCTGCATACAAATATGTGCTGTCTAATATTAATATCTACATGTACATCATTTTAGAATATGTAAATTTCGACTCCGATTAATCCATTCTTAGTGTTATCACCTAAAATTTTAGATTATTTTTTGAATTAATCCAAAACATCTAGGAAGGCTCTCAATTTTCGAAAGCAATTTCTCAGCATGCGGCAAGAATTATTTTAATTTTCTCATCAGTTTATCGAGCAGAAGGTGAACAATTGCGAATGAGATTGCGTTAATTTTCCACGAGGGTTTTGGGGATGAGGGATTAAGCATACCAGGCATTACTTGCTAATGTTAATGCATATTAGCATTGAACAATTCACTTAATTGAATTGCTAAAAAGCGATTAGGAACGAGACGAAACAAAGGCTGTTGAAGTAGGAAGAATGAAGCAAAGCCTCGCAAACATCGATTGGAGATTTTCGCCGCCAGAGAAAACTCTCAGAAGGGATTATCTCCTCATAAAGCACATAAGTGCAAGAAAGGTCTGGCCCTGAATAAATTGGCGAAAAGAAAAGGAGCTCCAGTCGGTGGATAACCTAATAAATGAAGCCATCCATCTTAAATCGAACCCCATTACTCTTATCTGCGCCCCTGATATTATTTCAATAAAGACACAGCCACATAATAGAGGAGTCCTTAACCATTTGCAGTAACAACGGAGGATTTGGGCTTCTAAAAATAATCCCCCCAGTTGACACTTAAGGTGAGCTAAGAAGTCCTGATAAGAACCCGAGAAAGAAATCGCCACAACTGACCGTTAAAACGGCAACAATACAATGCTGGATATATAGCGGCCGAGGGAGAACCAAAAAACGGCAGAAAATTTAAAAAAAACATCAAAAGTGCGAAGTAAAAAGGCGAATTGTTTACGGTTATATACAATAATGCACTGCGCGAGTAGTATGAGGTACCTATAATGACGGAAGTGGGCGCCGGAAGTAGACACCCAATCAATCGCCGCAGGCTCATTATACTACTGCGTGGTATCTAGCCCATTAGTTTTATAAACTTCCAGGCAACAGAATTTCATCAATTTTTAAAGGATTCGATGCGACAAATGCTCACCTTTAAGTTATACGCCTTAATGCCAATGCTTGCAATGGTAATGCGTTAAAATATATTGCAGCTATTTACAAATGAGTAGACACTCGCGAAATTGTTATCACCAACGAGCATTAAGGATTATTGCAACAAAGGCCATAAAAGGAACCAATTATTCCCTTTGAGATGAAAATTATTTTTAATACAAAGCATTTGCCAGGTCTATGCATACCTCGGTAACGTATTAAGAAAAACGCATAGCAAAACTGAGTCTTATATGTTACTTTGAAATGAAGTGCAGGATACAACTGAGAATTAGAGAATGATTTTAATTTGAAAAAAATGGTTTCAAATAACACCATTTTACAAATTTACTCGCATTAAATTTGTAGTATTGTTGTTATAATTTATGTCAGTATATTGTTCACAGTGACAAATTAATATTTTTTTTCTAGATGTTACCAGGATGCATTCTGGCTTTGTGAATTCTTATATCTATATAGTGGATGTTTTTAATTCGTGACAAGTGGGACACTATCAACTGAGAGATCAACTGTGATTATTTTCAACTGACATTTAGGTGCCTTTATTCAGAATTTACTTTGAAAATAAGATGAAAAATCAATGACCTTAATGTATGCTTAGCGCTATGTATATTTATATCTACAAACCAGAATGAGTCGCATCTTTCGTCCATATTTCCACCCTGAAGCACCTCATTCAATGCACGTGCAGCTCCGCGATATTAAAATCAACTTAATTTGACTTTGTACCCTACGGTCAGCAAAAGGCATTTCATGCTACGAACCACATGGCCTTTTTAAAAATTGGCCCTGGGCACGTTACTCATAAATGTGAATAAATGCAGTCTCAACTTCTTTTTCACGTGGCTCCCCTGGAGTGATTTTAACTAATTAGATATTCTTGTAATATTCAAAACTTATCCGACTGAATGGTCAATCTAATACATTAACTTAAGCCTCGTTCCATACTTCAGCTTGAGTAAGCTAATTAATAAGCTAAAAACCTAAAAGCAGGAAAATCGTTGTACATGTCCATGGAGCTTCAAATAGGGTGTTTTTAAGCGGATGGATGAGTAGTGTGAAGTATATGCAATTACGTACTTGTCGAATAACGAATTTTCCATTAAACGATTTCAGATTTGTGTTTAAAATTTGAAAGCTTGTCGTAAATAAATTGCAAGCCTTAAATTCCATATTTATAAAATGCCGCTTTATAGGAAGCCATTTTACATTACAAAATGCAAGCTGAGTTTTTATATTTAAAGAGCACACAAATGCTGAAATAGCAAAGCGAATGTAATTTGTATAAATAATTTTATTGAGCAAACTGTTCTTTTAATCCATCCAAATTTGATGTTCACTTTGACCGTTGATCCAAACGTTACATTAGCAATTATAAAAGTTAGAAGTTGAATTCTGTCAGATTCTCTAAATTCTCCATTGTGCTTTTAAAACATGTAAATAAACATAATATTCAGAATCGTTTAGTTTATTATTGTCAATTTTAAACGTCAAACTAAAAATCAAAATGCTTATACACTGTAGACCCGATAAGAAACAATACCCCTGGCAATTATATAATCAGGCAATGAGTAATCTCGGAAAACGTCGGTGTTCTGAGTTTTTGCTTGCCTACAACGAATAAGGCGTCGTTGCATAAAAAATTAAAACCATGCATTATTATATTTATAAAAGAATACAGTAATTTCTGGCTGATCGTTGATTTCTGTCGCCATAATTTGACCCTAAGGACAAATTTCATGCAATGACTTCGAAAAGAAGATTCTGTATCGTTAAGAAGGAGCAGCAAATTATTTGCTAACAAATCTAATAAATTTGCAAAAAAAAACTACAAAAAAGTCGTTACCGAAACGCAGAACATTCAACTGGTCGCCACTGAGAAAAAATACCATACTTCTATCAAAATCAAGGGGCGAGTATCCACGTGTTATTCAAATTCCCGGAACTTTTGGGTAGCACTTCGTATACATAAAGCATATGTAGTGTCTCAATTTCTTAATCTTTTGAAATTTTTATTTAATAATGCATTTTGGTTTTAGGTTTCAAAACGCTTTACTTTTCATGTGGAACTGGAAAAAGAATTCTCTTAGCTGAAAGAGCCTTTCTCGCCTGAGTTTCAAAGTTTGCCAATTATTGCTTCTTAAAATGCGACGAATTGCGCTCGTAATATCAAAGTTTGATGTGTTCCAAAATAATTGATTTAAACTTGCATCGTGATTACAAGGTTCGTTCAACGACAAGAAAGTGATCTCGACTGACCAATGAGAACTGGATTTTGTTATCTGGATAATCGATGAGTTGCCAACCAACCACGCTATGGATGAAATTAGCAAGAAATGATGTACGAACCCTCTCCATATTTCATGAGAGCAAAGCTCCTCGACACATGCCTCAACCTAAAACGGCGTCCGGCATTTTAATGGGATTTCTTTGGCGGAACTGACCGCTAATATTGACTGTACCGCTGCTCAGCTACTGCGTCCAGCTTCATTAAGTCATCAAACCGAACCGTGACCGAAATGACCAAGTGACAAAATGGAAACAATTGAATTGAGCTAGGGAGGGAATTCACCTCACACTTACAGGCGATACGATAAGAAATCCTCATTCTACTGTAAGTCATCGCTGCACACGATAAGACGTTTTTATTGTCCACCAACAAACTGTAGAGAATCAATTGAATTTCTAGACTCAACTTATTTATAGGACAGCCCAAAGGGATGTATTCTGTCTCTACAAGCTCCAATTTCACCCTCAAAATATCGCGATCAAATATTTACCTTCGAAACTGTATTGGTCGTTCCAATCTCCACATCGAATTATACAGCTTCAATTGAATTGTAAATTTGGGCAATACATTTTACATCTGGCATCTGACTATTTAAATAATGAAAGACAGTCGTTAAGATGGTCAGGCAGAAAGTAAATTAGATGATAAAAACTTTTCCCATTCATCAGTAATGAATCTAAAATGCATGTACACGCCAGATTAGCATTTTTTATTACTTTCTCTACTATTTTAGATTGGTGGGACACCCTGTATAAATCTAGCTTACAGTTGAAGTGTATTTTCTACAATCTGTTTGATAAAATTGCATTTTTAAATACGTTAATGGCAACTAATTTCGGATTAGTATTGTCACGAAGGGAAATGTAACGTTTTGTTCTTCGTACCGCACATGCTTTGCAATGCAGCTTATTTAATTATGCATTTTTATCGCAAATTATGAAAAAGATTTGTGAATGTGGCTTTGAAACGAAAAATTTATTTTGCCAAATGCGAAATAATTCGATTACAACTGTTGTTGCAAACAAATGAATTTTCCCTTGTGTTTGTAAATACTGTACAGGCTTCTGTAGATCGATACACGTATTCATAACACTTAAATTTAGAACGCCATTAACCTGAATTATGCACATAAGAGTGCACAACTCTAATAGCAAATCGCTGGTAAGTAGATTTTTATATTAACAAAGTATATTTTGCATTATTTATTAGAGCATAACTTGAAATTACAAAATATAAATTTGCTAGATAATGTTCAGCACCACTAGGTAACTGTTAAGTAATAGGAGTAATTCAGAATGAAACTACCATTACGCCTGAATTACTTCACTTATTAGTGTAAAGGACATTTTTTAAACAATTTTGAAAAAGCATAAATTTTCTATTAATAAAAATGAATTTTACAAATACATGTGTACGGGTTTGTAAATTATTATCTTAACATTGATGGAAGTTAAAGAGACATCTCCCAGTTTTGTTTATGAATGATTAAACTTGACGGATCATTAGGTCAGATCAGACGTTCGATCTCAAATGTGCTCCAGTCAACAATTTTATTGAAGGTTGGTCCAATAGGTCACTGCATAGTAATTCAATCAGTACATTATACCGGCCGGTGTTGATTCAAGCATACAATACTGCCAGATCCATCACATTTCAAATTATCCCAGGATGATTAACAATAGGGGGCGGACCAAATGCTTGGTTTGACAGATTTCATCGCTTAACACACTATTACATATGAAACAGAACCAACAAGTATGGTGCACCGGAAGTAAACACCAGACTGTGATTTAATTTACGTTAACTTGGCAGTAAAGTTGCAAGAATAAAAAATTAAATATTGACAATAATTTGTGTTGCTTATAGATAACGAAAGTAAATAAGATGGAAATGTGAATTTTAAATTCGTGCATTTTCCAAGTATCAATTTTTAAATTTAGAAAAATCATTTTAATTCTTTTTTTAAAACCATTGGGATCAATTTACGCCACATCAAGAAAAAACAATGCAAATTTTATTGAAAGGTGGAAAATTTTAAACTTTAAAATTCTCAATTCCTATTTAGTTACGTTCGTTCATTTCAGAAAAGATTTGTCGTAAAAATATTTCATTATAGATGTATAAAAAAAGATGAATTTATACTGTTATACAAGAAGTTGACATTTTCTACAAGAAACCAAGAAAACCAAAAAAATCTTGTGTGAAACTGACATTTTCACCAAGAAAACAAGAAAGCCAACAAAGTTTTCAAAGAAGCTGACATTGTTTTTCGAGAAACCAAGACAGTCAAGAATATTTCTACAGAAACTGGCATCTTCACCAAGAAACTTAGAAAGCCAAAAAAGTCATCAAAGAAGCTGACATTTTCTCCAAGAAACCAAGAAATCCAAGAAAATTTCCAAAGAAACTGACATCTTTATAAAGAAACCAAGAAAAGTCAAGAAAGTTCGCGATTAAACTGACATTTACTGTACCTAACAAGATAAAATCACCAGTTGAGAAAAAAAGTAAACAAGGCAGCAACCGAACGAGAAACAAGCAACGTCAAAATTCCCCAGAGCTGCACGTTGGACACTCGCCACATTTATTTATTTACTTATTTCACAAATGGAGGAAGAGAATTTCAAATTTACCGAAAACATCATTTCCCCCGTGGATTGGAAGGAAAACAAATTTCGGCGTATATACTACACGTATAATCATGATGAATGTTCCATCAGAGGGGAAAAAAGTTGAACATTTCGGGTAACGCCTCGAAATCCTCCCAGAAACTTCATCGTCAAACCCTCTAGAAAATTTCAATTTTCACATCGCCACTCCGGCTGCTTCCTGCGACATTCCTTGAAAAATTACACTATTTTGACACTCATAATTGAAATTAACGCCATTAAACGCTCGTGTTTCCTCGCGGGGTTCCAAAAACTCCAACCTCGACATATCCCGTTCGCAACACTTTATAATTAAGCATCGATTGCGCCATGTTTTTTGGCTGGGAAAAACAACATCTCTCGCAGTGAAAAAAAAAGGGGGATCAATATTTATTAAGTTGTCGTTCTTGCAAAAGCTTCTCATTCAATATTGCCATCGAGAAGGTTTTTATAATGAACTCAGTTCGGGATTCCTTTTTTTTGTGGGGGGGTGGTGATGTGTGACGCGGCAATAAGATATCGACCGGATGGATGCATTCCTCGTCCGCTCATTACTTCGACGTTGCTCTTGCTTCAATCGATGAGCAACATAATCTCATTAGCGACAGTCAACATGGATTGCTCAAATTCCTAGTCGATTTTTTAAGGTTCATGAAACGGCAAACATGGCGAAACATTACCATTTTGTAAGCAGCTAGCCCGGAGACGCAACTTTCCTCGACAAACAGACCTTGCTTGTTTACACGCAACAAACAAGCTCAGAGCGCCTACGTTTTATTCCTGGATTAATAATGCTGCATTTGACATTTGATACAATGCAATATTTTTCCTTAATTAATGTACGGAAAGGCAGACGGCAAGAGCGTGTACAGGGTGACCCACTGCCGAGCAATTTATTTTCCTGAGTTGTCACTGAAGGGCTTGTTGGTAGAAGGAAAAGTCGGGTAAACCCGCGTCTAAAGCAATTACAAAAGCAAATAATGGCAAAAAAGTCTAAAGGCAAATTATATCCCGACCTCTGCACGTAAAAGATCCATTTTAGGGGGCGTTGGTGTTCAACTCTCGTGTGCAAAATAGGCCAACGTTAAATATCCCCCAAACAAACAAACAATTAATATTATAATATTGCTTTATATTTCCCCGGGTGTTGGGAAAAATTTCGAAAATATGTTTCCAGGTATATACAGTATATGTTTCCAAAACAGAAAATGGTCCTGCTCTAAACAAGTTATTTCTGGAAAGAAACTGACTGTATATATGTTATTGCTGGATATTTCCACGAAATCATATGTAGGCTACATTGGAACATTGTTAAAGCATTTCAAAATACATGTACATTATTCTTTAATTCTCCTAGTTGCATTCTAAACAATGTATGTCAATGCACAGATTGGAACACATGCATGCATCAATTTTTAACTGAATTAAAGAAAATACAATGATGAGAATAGATTTGGAATGCATTGACGAGAATGCAATGTCAAAAACACAATTTGAAAACAAAAAATTTAAAAACCACTCTACTATATATTTTAATAGAGCAAAATCTATATATATAAAAATGAATGTATGTGTGTATGTGTGTGTGTATGTCCTTTATGCGCTCTTAAACCACTCATCCGATTGCCATGAAATTTTCTGGACTTATTGTGACCACTCCCGCGCTGGTTTCGCGTTATTTAAACCGTTTTCCGACTTCTACTTTTTTTTAAATAAATTTTTCAAATTTCTACGCATTTGAAATATTGGATAGAAATTGGAGCACGCGCTATATACTAATGATTTCACGATTCCAAGCCGCGTGCCGTTGCACGTGGCTGCACAGAGGGAAAGTAGGGATCACTTGGGAG
>JAQGBX010002721.1:0-19417 GCA_034698745.1 Megaphyllum sjaelandicum | reverse complement strand
CATATGCGCCCTAATCCTGTCACGCAATACAGGTTTATTTTGACGCCTTTGATGAACTAGTTGAATTAATACAACTATAGTTCAAATTGGGCAGCGTGTCCAGCGCTAGGGAGAAATTATGCCAGTCTCCCCTATGCAACGAGACAATGTGCCGTCACCATCCTATTTCGTACGCTCCATTTATACTCTGAGCATATACCATCATTATATGAGCTCAAAATAATCGTTTGATTAGCAGATCTTTTTACTGAAAGCTATAGGTTTTTTAACCGAATTTTAGACGACTTTTTCATTTGAAAATCCCTAATAATTGGAGAACCTATATGCCAAAATCGGGTCAAGAATCGACGGTATCTTTCAGGTTTTTGGGGGAATAACCTAATTTTAAACTTAAGTAAATCACACTATTTAAAAAAACTTCGGGTTATAGACTACATGTACATGTATTTATGTGAAATTATACGCAACACTAATTTACCAAATTGTCATAAACGTTTGATGAACATGCTATAGACGTTCTACGTCAATGGCGACAATACAATGGTATTGTTCTCATGAGCTTTTTCTATGAATTCCGCTTAATAACACAGATATGGTGGATAAAGTGAGTGAAATTCCGATAAATCCCGATACATTTCCAATATTGATTGTTATAACTACAGTATGTCTCGCTGACTCTCGTAATACATACAGTATGCATACTTCAAACCACCTGAAGATAAAGAGACGATTATATAAGAAGTGATCATAAATTTGAAATTTACGGGAGATGATTGCTCTTTAGATGTTTCATCCACGTTTAATCTATGATCATGGTCGTAATTGGTGATAAACACGTTAACCCAAATGAAAACTTTTAGACATATGTATACATATAGTCACTACCTGGCGTGTAGTACGAAATTCTGCCACCAGGTAGGTGTTAATTTTAACGCATTAATGTAAATGGTTAGTGTCAAAAACCATGCTAAAACTAATTTATTACATATTTTTATTTAACTTGATCATAAGAATTTGCTAAATGCAGTTATAATTTTGTTCTCCAAAACAGAACAAAATCTGTTAATCTGATTAAAGATTAAACCCAATATAAAAATTATCCACGAGTTTATACCATTGTTGATTATTTTCATTATATTCGAAGAGTTATTTGAAAAAAAAAAACGTTCCTATTTTTACGAAAAATGATTTATAGAAATATCTTTTGTTGGATACTATTTCAACGTGGGCAGTGCAGTCCTTTAAACCTTTCATCATTAGGTTTTGACACTATTATAGTCGCACCAGTTGTTAGCCAGTAAAAAGATAAGCAGAAGGCTAATTAACAAAAAGGGTTGCGTAATCTAAATAATTGCATGCCAGCTATTATTGCAGCCAATCTAAAGATATGAAAAGTTTGAAATAAACCCAGTTGTAAAAGTTGTTTTGCATAGTAAGCCTTCTCAGCATATGCTCGTTTTTCAAGACACTATACTGAACGCGGAACAAATCTGGCTTTTCTTAAACCAATTGCATAAAGAACTTGTCTCATTAAAAACGTATATTGTCCATCATCATCAAATATGGGCACAACGTCCGTTGAATTGTTTGACCATAATGTTCGTGCCGGACATACATGCATAAAACCCGGTTATTGTTGGAGATTCCTGGGAAAATCAAGCGGTCACACAGGGGTTTTAACTATACGTTATTATAAATACATAATACTGCAGTACTTATTTTCATATCTCTGTTTCAAAAACATTGTTTTCACATGTTTGAATTTGTTGCAATAATATAACCGGCAATCAGTGAGTTCACGTATCTATTTTTTTGACAAATTTTAAAAAGTTTCACGTTTTATAATCAATATGTAGAAATTGTGCATAATTCTAACAAAACCTATATAATGTACAATTGTATAAGGTATTTATAGAACTTAGTATAAAACAATATTTTCTTTTTAATTTCGCCAGTGCAGAAATCAAAGATGAAAAACTGGGTATTTCTATTTTTGTAGTGCTATGACCTAAAGAGCATGATCGAATCATAACATAACTACAACTGCAACATTACTTTCGTGTTTTTAACATGTCAAAGACTGGCTTTTTTTAGTTTAGGGTCCAATTTTAAAATCGCCTCTGGATGTAGGGAAAAGTCACTCATCAGGTTTCAGAGAATGGTAAAGGTTGTCATAACTGCTCTTCAACCTCCTAAAGTATGTTCAATTATTTTAATACTTATGAGAATAAAAATGTTCACTTCAAATTAATGTACCACTCCCCAGAGTAAAGCTCGCGTATTAAGGGTCAGCTGGCAGTTCCCACGACTTCCTATTGGTGGCTCTGGAATTATTCAAATTCAGTTCACTGCATATCCGTGCAATAACAGAATTTATAGGTAGCTGAACTAGTTCATAAGTGGATAGTGTCGTTAATATGACAGGCACAATACATTTAATAAACTAGACACTGTGACATAGAAACGACTATGAAACTATGGAGCAGCGTCTGTGGTACTAGTTGAAAGAAGCCTTTGTTCTCATTAAAATCAGCTTTAGCTATAACACAATCTAAATAAATCAATACGTCTTCCATCCATTCGTCCTCCCAAATCAAACATCCACCCATTCACTCATCCATCTGTCCATTTATCCACACAAATCAAACATCCATCTGTCCATTTATCCACACAAATCAAACATCCGTCCATTCATTCCATCCATATTAATCATCCATCCAAACGGACATCAATCCATCTAAACCGAGTAATCTATATAACCATGTGACCAAACATTAGTCCATATCAATTAATTCTAAGATGCATCCTAATATCCGTACATATCAACCCATCGAATCACATGAATATTTCCAACCAATAATATCCAATATTCCATCCAACATGATCCGAGTATATGCTTCCAAAACGGTCAGTCATTCTTTGCCTCGTGACTATCAATCCATCAAAAATCCACCTATCGATGCCAACATGACCAATCACAAAAGCTAACCAATTATCAATCCACTTCCCATCATAATTCCACAGGCACCCCTCAACTTATAATTAACGCTCAATTTCGATCAATTAATAGTGGCTAAACGTGAACGGTTTCGAATTTTTGCCAGTCATTGATGAAAGCTGGACGACCATGACATCCAGAACGGCAAGTGGCGTGGGTGTTCCAACCGATCCACTATTTGGACTGTATCGAAATCCTCGCGTTGATCCAATTTGATCAAATCAATCCACACTCTGTGAACACACGACTGGCAGGATGAAAAAAAAATTGAAACTGAGTCAAGGAAAGTCGGTCACAAACGAGAAAGTGCTTGTTTCGCGTCGTAATTTTCGGTAAAATTGCACAAAGGTCGCGATGGTATTGTTCCCACAAACGGCGATTTCCGTGCTCGGAATCCAAGATCCGACATTCTTGCGTTACGTAAACTGCGGACGCACCTCCCGAAAACGCAAATCGTCAAAAATGGAAACCAGTTTGCGAAGTTCCGCGCAAAAAAATAAAAGCCAAAAAAAGTTACAAAATTCCAGATAGCACCCATCATGTTTACACGTTGGCTATTCTGATAACGGGTACTCGAATTTTGGAATTTGGCACACTAAAAAAAATCGCAACTCAACAGAAAGATGGATTGCCACGCGGAAATAATAACTCGAACGTAAAAAATACAGTAAACGAACGTTCTGAAGCTTTTTCGTTAAAAGAATTCTCCTAGATGCTTAATGATGGGTAAAAGTCAGCCATTTTAATACATTTGCAGAATCCGATTTGCCCATTATGCCTATGCGAGGTCATTTTGATTGGATCATTGACGACCATCAATAAATTTGGCACGGGTGAAATTGTATGATGTCATTTTTTGTCGAAATGCCGAGATGTAAAAAATACAAAATACGATTCGTTTCAATTACAATTACAGCAGTGCAACTTTTTAACATTCATTACATTGTTTAATTTATAGGTTCATAAAGTGATAACGACATTTTAAAAACTAAAAACTGCCTTACTATTTTTCCAGGTCATAAATTTTAATAAGTAGAACTTCTCTAAGGCAAATCTCAAGGGACGTCAACATTTCTTCGTTTAAACCGTAGTTGGTGTTATCAGACGTAAGAAAAAAAACATGACTTTAACAATAAGATCTTAAATTTCATTGGATCATGAAATCCTACAACACGTGAATGTGGTGGTGCTGCAATTTGTATTGGGGAACTTCCCGTTATAACGAATCTTATTTGATTGTCTAAAGTTCGTTATATAACGTGACACATCGCGAATTTTCGTGAATTCGAAAATTCCATCCGAAAATTTGTAATATCCGAATTCGTTTGAAAGGAGGTATTAACATTATTTATCCATATCCTAGGACGGAGACAGGAAATGAGTTCATATCAGAATGCATAAATAAACTCAATTTTTACTTTCGAAAAAAAGACGTTTTCGGCAAAAAGTATTTATGAAACGTTTTCAATTTTGATGGAGTACAGTATAATTCAATATGGATAAACAAAAAATAAAATATTAAATTATCCAATTACGTATTTAAAGTTACAATCTTTTCTCAATTATTGCTTATTATTTTACCTATAAATCACGGAACATTCGCCGTTAACGGCCAACTGATCACCTAACTTGTATAATGGATAACTTATTAATAAACGATTTGCCAGCCATAAAAAATAAATGAAAAAATATCGTCCAGTATCACAGACTAACTTTACTGAATGAAAAACACGTTGCCAATAAAAAAGGAATTAATGTCCAGTTATCTAAAAAAGGCGATAAAGGCACGCAGTCGTCGTTATCACGGTACTCCTGTTTAGTATGCAACGACGGTTTAGTGAGTTACTGATAATAATGGCCGCTTAGTGGAAGCGGCTAATTATCTAGGGCATTGCCCTATGAAAACTCCAGAAAAAGTAAAGATGTTAAACGAAGCAGCAGAAGATAAAAAAGGTGAATTTTGAGGAAAATGCCGGCGGCCGGCACGTACAATATGACAGAAGAGGATGAAAGTAAACAACCTGAAAACTCAGGAAGCAAAATTGGTGCAGTCAAGAGCTTCCGCAAACGTCCCGTTGCATATGGTCAGTTCATTCATTTCTACTAAGTCGCATCGTTTGCACTAAACCGATGCTCAGGGTTTAATCGAGGATTAAATGGCATCTGCAGTCAGAATCAATTCACTTTTTACTGTCCAATAACATTTCCCGTCACAGTTGTTGATTAACCCGGCAATTGCTAATCAAGACATTAATTAACGATGCATGTTAATACCAGAAAATAACATTAATATGCAACGATTTTAATTGGACGTGATGTCGGCATGTTTAAAACAAACTGATCAAAAAAATCCAACGCCGAAAATGGTGTTTGGTTACAATAAAAAAGTTGAAATGGACAAGTCTGTTTTTCAAATGGACATTAGTTTTGTCTCTTTTGTTGCATACGAAATTAAAAGGAGCTTTAAATTGGCTGATGGAATTACCTATCATTACACGCTTGTAACATATGTGGGCGTGTATTGACAATGATATACAGAACATGTAGGCCTACATGTTTAATCAAACATTTAAGAATATGCATCGAATATACAGTAGGTAACACAACAATCGAATTTTAACGGTTCATTAGCTTGTCTGATCAAAGCTATGGCAAATGAACGGTATAATTTTCCATATATAATCTGCGATAATCAAATTCATCACAATCACATGGTTAACATTTACATCAAAAAAAGAATTCGCTGAACATTTTCATGCAAAATTTAACCATGATTTAATCGAAGATTTTATTTTTCTTACACGCTGCATGCCAGAACCAAAATTCGAATTGTTTTCAAATCATGCCACTGTTTAATGACCATGCAGTTAAGCTCATTACATCCAAAATCTATTGGGGAAGCACAGCCATGGAATATTTTGCATGCTAGCTAAATTTCTTAAATTCTCATAAATTCTCAGTGAAATCTACGAATTAATCTGAGTGTTGAAAAGTTGTGCAGTGTTTCAGTTATTTTTTAAACATTTCGTTGGAGGGAATATTTCTCGAAGTTTTTGCTAATAAAATATTTGTGCACCACGCCCGTACTTAATCGCATTTGCATTTTCAAAGTTGAAATCATGCAATCATCGCATTCGTTAAGTTTGGTAAACCCACAAATGTAATAGTCGAGCTCGCGTGCAACGTGTTTACGTTTAATTAAAGTGTTTTGACCGATGCCATATTTTTCTCAAAAAAAGTTTAATTTGGAATAAAGCACTTCTCGTATAAGAACCGAAAAACATTTTTTTTTGTTGAGCAAAGAAGACTTCTGCCCAACCAAAACATTAAAGAATTGCATTTTAAAATTAAAAATGTAGTAACAAATTATAATAGGCTAATGTTGTAATTTAATTGTATACCACTTGTGAAGCTATTTTTATTTACAAACATGTATCTGCTTTCATACCGGGTATGGAAAACCATCGTTTTACCACAAAAATACTGGAAATCTCAGCTACTGGCTGTAGACTGGTAAAACGATAAAACCACATTACGTCATTACAAATGAAAAAAAACTTATCTTAGCATTCTCCTTGAAAACGCAAACTTGTTATCTTGATCGAACCAAACGCAAGAAGTCTAAACAAGCTAGCAATCCATGGACCAGAAGCTCAATATCTTCAAAATGCATGTACAATGCAAAGGCTATTGTGAAAGTCCATTATTGGAAACCGTGTTTACAAGTAAACTTGCAAATTCAGTTTTTTTTTTAAAGTACTCAAAAGTTTAACTTATAAACGGGGCAAAGTCGTGATATTACAGTTAACAACTTAAAATATTCTGTAGATTCAAGGCACGTAACTCGAGATTCTTCAATAATCATGCAAGGTAATTATTAAACCTCGATTCATCACCAGTTTTTTTTTTGTGTGTGGGAATTTTACTTTGTTACCAATCATTTAATAGTTTGCACGCACGGCCGGTTGTATGGTCCAAAATTCTAATCATCTGCAATTATATCCGCTTAAAAGCTTATTAAATGAGCAATCGTTTGTTGCACCAATCAATGGCGATATCATTAGTTCACCGCCATGTATAAAGCTTAGTCGTTTGTGGCCAATTTAAAGCAATGGCTATTGACTAAACCAAACGTGAGAGACAATAAAAATACCATTACAATAACTTATGTCACCATCTGATTCAAAATGTACTCAAATTGTTCAGTTTCTCGGCATCGCCTTGAATTAAGTATTTTTTAAATGCTTACTCGAAATGCATGGTTAATTATTAATTTTGAATCATACAGGAATACTGCAAAATACTGAAGATTTGCAGAATTCTATAAATTTCTCGAACTTGCATGTGCACTTGGATTTTTTTTTGCATCTCCCTAGTTTCTGCACGTACAGTAGATTTCTATTAACTTCAAATGAATTCAAAAAATTACCAAAAATTGGTTTTGTTTTAAATATGTTATAATATACAATGCCATTTTACCATTTATGTTGAAAAATATACTGTAGTGATTTTGCGTACATGTAATTTATCTACCCCATTTTCATCGATTTTTCTTTATTTCTAGAGTTACACTTAAAAAAGCGCCCATATGTTATACAAATATAATTTTACTGGTATTTGTTTAAAAAATATTATTATTTCCATATATTTATCGAGAAAAATCTCCCCCTAGCTCTCATCCCCACAAAATTTCTTGATTATGATTTTCAGTTTTTGAAAACATCAAATTATTTACAAATTGCATGGTTAAACTGTATTTATGAGGTATTGTTTACCTAATTTGTTACCTAATAATATATACCTAAATTTCTCATTTTTTTTCCATTTTCCCCTCAACCGTACTTTCCTGTATTTCTCTAAATTCCTGCATATAATTTTAATTTTTTTATTTTATTCAAACCTATTATAGAAAACGCACCAATTTGATATTTGATACTACATATTTTACCTACATGTATTTGATATTTCGAAGAACATTCCCAGACTTCCGTTATCCTTAATGCTTTCCACTTTTTGCTATGTATTCCAGAATTCCCAGTGGAATTAATATCATGAGGAGCAATGAATAAATGATGTGCACAAATTAGAACAAAAACGGTATGGCAACCCCCAGGCAAGCAATCAACTTAAAACCAAACAACAAAAAGAGAAAACTGTTCAATTAATTGTGCAGTTATTTCGAGATTTGGAATTGGGGTCATTCCACATGGGCCACTTGTTGGAGGGGGATTGCCAAGGTTCCAATGACACCTTTTTAAAATTAGAGACCGTATTGACATGTTCGATGAATGGACAGCAAACAATAAAACCCTTTCCAAAAAAAATACGAACTAAAGACAAAAATAAGAACGTTCAAGGACGTCGGAGGAAAATTGGGAACGCTGGTGCCAAACGCCTCTGGAACTGTTGCCCCAAAACGGAATTTTTCGTCTGCAGGTTTTTTTGCAAAAAGAGAAAGAAAAAATAATGGTGGCTATACTGAACTGAAATACCATCATTTTCCAGGTAAAATTCATGCACATTAGGCTTAAACGCTTTACTTTTTTAATTCATTAAACAAAAAGAAAAGTTTAATAAACTCAGTTTACCAGACAGGAAGCAAAACCTGTATTATCAAACAAAAATCGCTGGCTGCGCCGTTGCTTAATACCGTAATATGCAGGCTCAGCACAACTTATTTTAATTTTCTTAATTTGGAAGAAATTTTGAATTAATAACTTAATGGAAAGCTGCATATGACCTTGTCGGGTATAAGCATCTTCATGTTTGTACGGAAATGATGCTATCAGAGTGGTTAATCTGTCTTTTAACTGTAAAATTTTTAAATGGGAAATATGCATAATTGGTAAATAATATGCTCAGTAAATTGGCCTATACGAATGGTTTTTTTTTTTCTAAAACAAAAAAGTATATTACGAGCATAACATGTGCACAAAATGACGCAATTTTAATTTAAGTATCAAATGAAGTGTCCAAAAATAAGTAATAAATAACTTTTTTTTTTAATTTGGACCAATCGAAAACGTGCCTGTAGAAATTCATGAACATTTTTTCATGATGACTAAATTTTATCTCACGCAAAATTTGTTCCTAATTAAGCCCATCTTGAGAGCGCTCGACCCAAAAAGCACGCCTGAAAAGTTTTGTTTAAACTAAAAATCTTATGGATATTAGACCTAAATTAGGCTTGTCTACAGCCTGTGAATATGAGCTGCTGAGCGGTATTTAGGTCTCAACATGATGAATGAACGATTAATGGAGGTACAGAGTCACGAATATTTGAAAAATAATTGAAAACGTGGCTGAAACTCAATATCGAGCAAGTGCTAAAAATAACACCTGTTTCAGAAAACATGTTTCATTAAGCTCGTCAAGTTTTCAACGAACATACGAATGACACGTAAAAGTGTTAACAATTGTGCTACATCAACAATTCGATCAACTTGGAGTCAGCTCAGCTAATAACGCCATCCACAAGTTCGGGTCCCGACATGTCATTTACAAGAAATTGTCGCATTAAATGTCCTTGGAATCAGACTTCCTTAACATTACGTTTTTGACATATAACTGAAACGTTTAGATAGTGGAAAGTAGTGTACGTGCTTTTAATATTCTCGTAATGTGCTATGTGCATATTACAATAAGATGTTATCAGCGCAGGCAATCGCAATTTTGATGTCACGTACGTCTCATCTACTTGTGCCTTTCACGTGTATTTACAAAAATTGGTCGCCAAATGCTACGTTCACACTGGATGGAACTTTTCATTGCTATAGTTTTTGCCACTTATTTCTGGAAACCTACTGTATATAAACTTATGTAAACTGACTGGAACATTCTGGCCGCACCATGCAAAGCAACTTATCATAGGAACAATTTTCTACAGTTCTCTCTTCCTGCAACATTCTGTCCACACTGAAAAAGCAGCTTAAAAGAAACAGCTTACTCCAGTTCGCTCGTTTCAAGACAGTAAACAAGCAATTGAGTGGAACAAGCTACAATTAAGCCGTCCAGACCGAATCGGCAACAGTTCCGGAAACAAATATTTGCTCGTGTGGATAAACTTCCTTCGATCTTTACCGAGTTTTATAGAAACGGGAAACTTATGAGAACTGTTGTTTCTGTTGCCGTAAACAATACGTGACTTTCAGGAAACTATAGGAATAAGTTGAAGAGACAAACAACAGAAAAAGAAAATTCGCCATGTTCTCTTTAGTATATGTTGCTTTTAAACATCTTGTACAATTTGTTTTAATGCCTTATTAAGTCGAGTTCAAGTATTTGCATTTAATTTCGAAAATAACACTATATGATATGCATGTCGAACACATGACAAAAACTGTATTTTTGAACGCGTCACGTTACAATGTGTCAATTATGATTAACCTACAACGTAATTTGCAACGTTTAAATTTTATGAAAACTTATGTAAATCGTATGCATTTTAAAACAACGGATTTATGTATAATAAACAAGTTTTCCAAATTTTTGTTTGAAGTTTTTCATGGAATTAAGACAACGTGTAAAAGCACGTTCTTAAAATACGATGCACTACTTGTGTTATAATGCACATTATGTGTATGTTCTTGTGGAACAAATATGTTTATAGAATATATCGTATCAAGTAGTAGGTGTCAATGATGTACAGTACATGTACCTCGTACAGTATAGTTTGGAAACATTGTGAAACATTTTAACAATGTGAATCACAAAAAATTTCCACAAGGGAAACAACGACTTTCTTTATTAAAGTTTTTCAAATATAATATTTTCGTTCCTTAACAGACATTCAGAAAAAACAAAAAGCAACTGCTCTGCACTTGAGACTTCGCAGTTTTCCATGGCATGCACCTGAAGGGTACGAACACAACAAAACTTCTAGGAAAGAATGTTACTTTTTTTACCACTAGCGCCAACCAGCGGGCAAATATTGGTAATGCATTTAAATTACCGATGGCTTGCCCGCTATTTGGCGCTAGTGGTAAAAACATTATTATTCTTAATTTAAAAGTTTTGTTGTGTTTCTGGCCTTAGAAAATGGGGCACATTAATGAAAAAAAAACTGCTCGCTTTTGGGGTGATGTTAATGCGGTGTATTAACCTTTCACGTGCATGCAAATTAAGGGTTTACCCCGGTGGCTGCCATATTGTCTAGTTAATTGTGTGGGATATATTAAACCGTCCTTCGAAAAAAAAATGCATCTCTAAAGTACTTTCCTTGGCATAGATAATCGGGGATTCGGCACATTAATCACAAAATGACGCAGAATTGCTGGAAAGAATTTATTGGGAAAGCAAAAATGAATTTAAACAATTACGAGCGTACTTCATAAAAAAATCGAATCGACGACAGCGGGAAATTTCCCAAATCGAACAAATAATATCAATTAATGAGTAATTTGGAAACTAAGCATGCTCAGACCATGTACATTTATGATGAATTGCTTTTTTGCGAACAGAAACAAACAAACCCCGTGGTGACTCCACACGCAAATTTGAGCCAAAAATAATTGGAAATTGTATCATTCCAAAACATTTGTTCAACTGCATATTATTTTATATCATATTATTTTTATTTTTCATTATTTACATTATTGCCGTTTTGAAAAAAATGGAATCTGACAAGGGGATGAAAATAAATGTTCACTTGTAGAAATTACGTTAGGTTTGTTCTAACAGTTTAGAATTTACAAAAAAAATGACAGATTTTTCTGAAATCAAATTGCATTTCGGTGGTCTCATAAAGCAAAACATTTTAGTTAAATAATTAAAAACAACCGAACTGACCCTAACCCTGGTCCTAAAATGAAGCAAACCTCTTATTTTTTCAAAATTAAAAATTATGTCGTCTCCATAACGCAAACATTTTTCCACATTTTTTACGAAAGCTGCGCACTTTCCAGTTTTTTGATCCAATGACTTTCGTATTTACTCGCCTTTTTTAAAGAAAGGAAAATAAATACGAAAATGTAGCACATTAATGAACCTTGGCGACCGACGAACATACTTTCCGAGATCATAAACAGCGATATAATAAAGTACAAGTTTCCTACATATCGAAAACATGTAAATAATGATGTTAGGTCGGTCGTACATGTAAAATTCCCTGAGAAAACGATGGCTCACATTTCGGGCCACGAAACCAGTTTCGGAAACGCATCCTTCGCAAAGGTGCGTCCCGAAATGAAGTTTACGGGGGCAATCCTGAAACTGACACCTCATTGTAATTTGAGCCACTTTTTATCACAAATAATTTGGAGATGATCAATCGAGTTCCCCTGCACCTTCCGCCCATATTCCTTCATGGCCTACTTTAGGCATGATGAGTGCAGATTTAACATCTGGAAAACTGGATTGGAACGAAGGGGGTAGCAGAACGCCTCCGTTTCATTAAAGAAAAAACAATAATTACAATCAACAAGAGGTGTGACTCTTGACCTTCTAAACGCTCAAGTTATTTTTCCTAATCAAACTTTGAAACCAGCAGCTAATATACTAGGGATATTCAGACAGAAGTTGGGCAACTTGGGCATATTGCACTTTTGGCAGTCGTGAAGTCAAGCGTGCACAAATTCATTTGTTTAAGAACAGCAATTACCTGGAATGAATTTTTTAAACTAATTTTTTTTGCCAGTTTTACACACGTGACATTAGGCCAAAGTGCGATTCGCGAAGCTTCTGAGTCAACCTGCTGCATTTACAGTGTAGGCTATATACATGTATACTAAAGAACCGTGATGTACGATTCTTAGTTTTTTAACATTAAAGTGTGGGTTTGTGTTAAATTTAGCCTATTGATGTTCAGTAATAATTACAGTAGGTACCTTTAAATGGTTGAACAATTGCAGGAAAGTTTTGAAAAGTACTAGTTTCAATATTTTTTAAAAAGGTAACAAAAACGAACATGTGGAAAGTGAAGAAACAACCAGGAAATAAAAATCCTTGGATTTCATTTAATCATGAAAAAAGTTGGAAATTCTCACGAAATAAAAACATAATAGAATTCCTTGAAAACTGGCATTTATAAATTGTATTGAATCAATTGAATTATTTGTTTATTAGCGTATAAATACTTTTCAATGCAACGACTTTGTAAATACATGTCGGAAACTTTAAAATCCTTGACAACTTAAGAAATGAAAAAACGTTTTTTTTAGAAAAATTCTAAAAGTAAAAAAAAACGTTAAGTAAAAAACAAAACAAAAAATTAACTAAATTTCCAAATGATAAAAAAATATTACAAATCGCTCAAAATGATCGGAAAAATAATTTGTAAAATTTAACCAACATAAAAACTAAACATGCAAATCCTTGAGATGACAAATCAGAAAAAAATCTCAAAAATGAAATAATATCAGTTAATATTCAGCAAACCTCTGGAAAACCCAATGAAGTCACCAGAAAACTGGGTTATACGAATTAGTAAGTCGGAAATGACGAATGATTGGAATTTTTCTTTAGAAATTGACAAAATCCCCCATAATTTTAGCCCAAGTCATTGGAAAACATATTACAGCTGTACATGCCTGAAAACACCGCATAATTATCAGAAACAAGCAACCCAAACTTGGTTTTCGAACCGTGGCGCTAACCGGCTTTCCGATTTGGGAGTTTCCGATTTCGGAAACCAAATTTCAGTTTGTTTTCTCGGTGTGCTCCTACAACTTAACAGGGCACCATCCTAATCGCCAATGGCGCAATAGGCCACCAAACCTTATCAGCTTAAATTTATCTTGTCAGATGTCCACCTCCCTCATCTAGTGCATTTGTTGTACCACAAGTCAGCAGGAAAAAAAAGCTTTCGAATCATTCCCCTGATTTATCGCTACCGTTATCATTGGGGAAAGCATCTGTCATGGCGCTTCAAACTTCCTGTTCCTGGTCCACCCCTGTAACGTGTTTCTACTCTACTTTACCGTTCAACGCCCCCTGGTTTCCCCAGCGGCAGTTATTCTGACCCCCCTTTAGGGGCGCAATTTGCTTCGTCCTCAGTTACGTCTCCCAAGTTTTTGTCCAAGACAGCCTGCGGTTAACGCTCTCTACAGTTTTCACGAAACCTGAACTTTACCTGAAAGAGCGCTAATCGAAACACTCGATATCAGATGTTATATCTATACAACGAAGAGTTTGAAATGACGAATTATCTGAACTTCAAGACGAACATGCATTACATGATGTTGCCATCTGCATCTGAGTTGCAGATTTTAAATATTCCAAGCTTAATTGGCATTTGGACAGAAAAAATAATCGTTCTTATTTAAAATATTGTGTAATGAAGTTCAAATACGCCTAAAAGGAACACGATTACGTTCTAACGTCGATCAAATGTGAGCATTTCGTCACGTGTCGATGGCATTTTCACATGGACGTTTTAGGCAACATCATATTTTCCGCCATAGATGGCAGCACTATGCATGCATGTTAAGGTGATTACAGCTGTACGTTGAATCAACAATTGCTTAACATCCAGATTCAGTGGATGTCATAATGACAATTTGCATAGATTTCGGTAAGCAGACCAATCCCGTTTAGTTGTTGTTTGTCATTCCTTAAGATGTGATAACGAATACTGTATATCAGGAAATATTAAAACTCCCGCTAGTTTTATTAAACAATGTACATGTATATGCAGAGGGTAAATACTAAAATTGTAACTAATTAAGCAAAAATAAAACTATCCTTTGATAGCTAGAGTTTGGACCCTTATATACTCCTTTATGATACTGTGGTATATTCACTAAACGTTTGCGCCAAAGCAAGCTTTAAGCTTAAAAGTGTTACCTTTCGCTATTTGGTGCATGAGTCAAACTTTAATTTGCACGAAGTTTCAAAATCAAATATCCCGCACGCAACATCGGAATGTCCAATTATGCCAAATACCTTTACTATTGTTTAACTGCTGCAAGAAACTTGGCGTTTAAACTCGACTGCACAAGAGCTTTTGTTTGGACAGCCCAAATTTTCCTTTCTTTCCGAAAACGGTCAGGCTCATACTCACATTAATCAGTCCTGATGCAGCGTTGAACTAAGAAAAAAGTACTGACTATGTCAAACTTTACGAAAAAAAATTGCGATTTGAATGCGCACCTCGTTCAAAATAGACCAAGTTTATTTGCATAGCCCAGATTTTTTTTCTTTTCGAAAACGTATCAAATAACGAGAAATACCACAGTATAAGTATAATACCAGCATGGTTACTTCGCAGCGACAATTTTCCGACTATAGCGAATGGGCCCAATTGGGCAGTATTGTGCAACCCTGTGGCTATCTGTTATCCTATGTCAAGCGAGTGACATGTCAGCTATACGATCATATCCCATCAGATTGTATTGGGTCCATCCGCCGTATCAATTCTTGCTCTTGAGTCGTATTTTCGGGACATGGGAACATGAAAGGTGCCGACACGAAGTGACCATACTGGTATTACGTCTGATGTGGAAATGCCATTAAGTGCATTCCTTGGACAACAAAGCGGTTTTTATTTGCATTTTTGCAAAGATGTTAAATTTCCATAAAAGGTGTCTTTTGGCGGAATGTACATGTATATTTCTCGACATTAAACATAACAAGGTCACACAGTACAGTATAATCTTGTGTAAGTATACTGTGTGGTAAGAAAGTACATGTGTATTTTAAGCCATTAATTTTCCGAGGCATTCCGCTGCAATATGTCATGCAGCAGTAGACGTTTGGAATGTGAAATTATATTAAACGTACACAAAAGTGCATTGTCTACAATTTCAACATACGAATCTATTCGTAAAGCATCAGTGAATTAATTAATGAATACAGAGGATATTGCCGATATACAAAACAGATTTAGTAATTCTCAGAACTCGTAGTAACTCAGCGAGCAGAAGATGCACTAAGAGAGAACATTGGAATAGTTAGATTTTTCGTTTTTTTTTCCTCTGAACCAAAATTGGAAACATGAAAATATTTGAAAAAAAAATAGATACTGTACGTTTACTAAAATCGCTCCATGGCAGCTTGAAATATAATTATTTTTACACGTTTTGATATGTCATATTATACGTTTATACATGTAAACGACGCTGAGAAAGGCTATAACAAATAATAGCTGCAATATTAATATTTTCGTTATAATTAAAGATTATATCTTAATTAAAGTTATATTGTCCACCTTGTAGGATGACTCATCTACCTTGTGCTATATTTTAGTTTTTCAAATTTTAAATTCCGACGTAAAATTTAAAAAAAATAAAGAAGAAAATTCAAACTATCATAAACATAAATAGTCCAAGGTACAAGTTGTAGATGAAAGCTTATAGTTTACAAGGGTAGAAATAAAATAAGAATTTATAATCCTTTTTTATAAAATAAACTGTCCCTACGATTAAGCAGTGCGGTTGTTATAGACGTGTAAATTAAACCATAAAAAACACAAACAGATGTTTTTAAGAAGATCAACAACCAAGTACCACGATTCCAGTTATTTTAATATGCATTTTTGTCTATGGAATAAATATAGCATATTTATTTCTCGTCCTTAATTTACAACTTTTCTAATGTATCTACTCAAGGATGATCATTTTTTTTAAATGTAACATTTATGAAAATTCAGACTTAGATATATCAATAATATCACAAATGAGAAAATAATTCTTTTAATGTATATCTTTCCTTATCACAAAAGGAAGAAAATATCACGATTTGAAACGCTGCAATACTATTCTTTTAAGAAAATTGAAGTCATTATATTGGTATAATGTACATGTATATCTTGGTTTATGTCGCTTCACTTTAGTACGATTTGCGGATATTGCAGTTTTTACAACAACATTGCTCATGTCCCTGTTTCTCATTTTGATCATTTTTGCCCTATAGGTACACGTTTTTCAAATCTTTCATTATTATGTAAATGTATATCTCGTTGAAGCCTCAGGTAATGGTGATGCATTTTGAAACAATACAATATTTTTAATTTAAACATGCAAATTGTTTTTTTAGATATGTTATTTCACGCTCACTAGACATAAAAATGCGTAAACTTAACGTTCATATGCACCAGAATTTCATATTGCGGTGGCCTGGAACCGATCTTGCAATAAACCTTGGTACACCTGTGCTGAACCACATTTCTATGAAATTGTGCCTGGGATGATTGGGATCTATTAAAATATTCCAAACTGACGCCTTCCGACATGCCATTTTTTTCATATTTTAATATTATTATACAGGGTGACTGAAACGTCTGGTTAACTTGACGTAATATAGCGGGTAATCTTAGATAGAGGTAATATTAAATTTTACTCGTTTGTTCATCTCAAAACTTTAGACTTGTCCCCTCAACCCCATGGAACCAGACATTTAAATCACCTTGCATGTGCTTTTCAACAAGTTTTTTTGCAAGAGAAAGTTCCACGAATTAACATTCGACTTTAAATTTATCATTTATATTGAATAAAATTATACATTTTTAAGAATATACCACATGACATCATGGGCGTTTGTGGGTTTTAGGCGTTATATAACGTACACCCCCACCCCGAAATCGTTTGAAATACGAGCCCGTATACACCACCTTATGACAGGAGTGCATTTCGAGGAAAGGGGTGTCTGCTTCTCCAACATCATAAACAGTTTGATTCAAGATGCCCAAAAGCTGTTGGGAAATATCCAAAAATAATCTCCTCTCCTTCAAACTTAAAAAAAAAAGTTCTCAAAAAAAGAGTCCCGAGCCCAGACCCGGAATGTCGAAGTTACTTCGCATTTCAGCCCGATCATTCAGAAAAAACAGTTCGCAGGACGTCTAATAATGTTTGACTCTGGGGTGACGCCAACCCCTTCTGACCTTGTTTTTTTCCCCGAGGATTTCAGTGAGACGGAACCGTTCGTTTGTTCGGCTAGGCCACGAGATGCTCGCCGTACCTGACCGCTTCGTTTTCGGCAAGTAGGCCAAGCAGCTCCCTCCGAATTATTAAAAGTTGCAGATTTAAACTTACCGGGTTCCCCGCACCGTACGCTGACCACAACGACCAGGACTAGTTCCAGAACAAGACGCGCAAAATTCGTCCTTTTCCGCACATTCTCCATGATATTCCCCAGCACATGAAAAACGGAACTGCACCGAACACAAGTTTTCAGCTATGATAACGTTCTTTGAAGCGCGCTCCAGCGTGGGTTACTGAACCGCTTCTCACTCAAGAATGCCGCCTATTCGACCGACAGGTGTATAAGTAGAATGGCCTCGATGACGTCATCGCTCGGCCAATCGGAACTCGACAGCTGATCTTGGCCACGCCTACCGTCGATCAGCTGGTCGACGCGACGGCGGATCGAGTCCAGACGAAGACGTTATTATTTTTTTCTACTTTCCTTTTTTTTAATTCGTTTTTTATCGCCATCTTTTTGCTGTTGTTTGTGTGGTCAGAATGACGTCATTTAACTTACCAAAAAACCAGTGAATCCGAGAAGGGAGTGTTATGACGTCATTGCATGGTTTCAATCTGGCTTGGATCCGGCAGGGCCTTGACGGGCTGTGTAATGATCGGAAAATTAAAAACTAAAATGACGTCACGTCTGGAGATGTTCGTAATAAATGACATTACATTTTAATTTGTGTACAGGACTTTATTCGTTCCAAGAAATCACCGAGTTATGACGACATCAGGTGTCTTGATTAAGAATGGCTTGCCTTGAATCCAGTCGTTTTATGGAAGGATCTTAATAGGTTAATTAGGTTGCTGTTGAATGGGGAACTAAAAATTGAAACTCGAAAATAAAATGGTAAATTTTAAACTCAAAATGATATGTTGTAAATTCTTCCGAGTTGAGATCCAGGAGAAATCACGACTTGCGTATCATAATTGTCACGTTACAAGATAAAGACGAGTAAATTTTATCGAATAATCACTTTAAATTATAAGTCTCTTTTGCTTCAAGTACTTAAAAGTCAGTTTAAAACTCAAAAATAAAATGGTAAAATTTGAACTCAAAATGATGATTTCGTAAATTCTTCCGAGTTGAGTTCCAAGAGAAATTATACGACTTGCGTATCATAATTACCACGTTACAAGAAGAAGACAACTTCATTTTATCGAATAATCACTTTAAATTCTAAGTCTCTGAAAGCATCAATAACTCAACATGTATATGCTCTTGATCACAAGGAAATCATTAAGGTGACAACTCCAGGTATTAAGTCAACCAAACCTCAGACGAAAGCAACCGTGTTAACAATTGGATGATTGGTTAAACTCAGATTTTGAAACATTGTAGATAATTCACCTAATTTCATTTTGTTTTGTCTGTACGTTGTTTTGTCTTCAGTTATAATATTCTGTATATAGGTCTGTGCTTCACTAATGGTGTTATTATCAATGTAAAAATTGATAAAGAACATAATAAAAATTGCTTATGTAATCAACAAGCTGTTTTCAAAATTGGACGGGACAT
>JAQGBX010002720.1:0-19419 GCA_034698745.1 Megaphyllum sjaelandicum | reverse complement strand
GATAGCCGACCCAGGAATCGAACCTGAGTCTACCGAATGCAAGACGAGGATGCCAACCTCTAAGCCACCTTGCTCGGAAGAGGAAACTTTGTATCGTTGTTAACGCTTAGCCAATCGCCAATCGTTTACTGTGTCCAGTGTCAAGTTCGGTTATAAATAATTAAAAAAGGCTTGGTAAACTTGCCGTCAACAACCATTTGAATGATAATGACGTCCAGTGTTTTCAAATTTTTAATAAAATATCTTGTGTAGTTTCCTTGAATTACACATTTTTTGTTTGGCGGATAGCTATTGTAATCGTTAATTTTTGTGGATGTCCTAGCCGCCATTTTGATTCAAAATTAAATTCTGCATTAGGTCTGCATGATACAGAGTGCAACGGAAAACTCGTTTGTATTTCCACTATCACCAGCTTGTAGTTTAAGAGGTAACCCAATTTCTGTTTATTGTTGTCTTCGTTCTGAGGGTCGTCAAACTTAATAAACAAACAAACTTTTGATACAACACATAGACTAAAATTTGGTGTTTTTCTACTAGCCGAGCATAAGTCCTAAACTGAGATCAGTTTTATTTACTGTTGGGTCAGTGCGTCAGTTTCTCGAAATTGAATCGATATTTTCTATAAGGCACGATAACAAGCTCCGAATGCAAAGATAAGTTGGTTGCGCTTCTTGCCTCCTTTCCTGCGAGCAGCTTTCAAAGTTTTGCGGTTTATTTCCTCAAAGTTGAAGCCAAAAAAAAATTGCTGGTTAAGCAAATTTCGGTCCATTTGCAATAAATCCTGCGCCATGTTAACCTCCACGCGTGCCTGCGCATGGCATTTTTGAATTCAGATTTCCATATAGCTTGCTGATTTGTAGGAACGATTTTGAATATATTAGGCCATATACGGATAAGTAACAAAAAAGTGGTGCCTTAACTTTATGCCGTAGATAAAAGAAGCATCAGCATTACTCACTTCGAAATGCATAAATGTAGGTTGAAAATCTTCAAGGTTGCGTGCGTTCCAAGTTATGATGGGCATTATTATAAAGTCTATATAAAAAGCCGTAGCAAAGACCTTTCACCTAAACTTTATGGCGTTGAACCATTGAAGGTATGTATATATGATCAAAAATTCACCACAACTACGCGTCACACATGAAGAAAAGCAGTAGCCTATATATGGTGTAAATATGCCTCGTTTGCAGTGATTATAAAATCGTGCCTATGGGTGCTTACACAACAAAACTTTTAAATTAAGAATGTTAATTTTGTCACCACTAGCGCCAACCAGCGGCACACAATTGGTAATGCATTTAAATTACTAATTTTTTGCCCGCTGGTTGGCGCTAGTGGTAAAAAATTAACATTCTTAATTTAAAAATTTTGTTGTGTAAGCACCCTATTGCAGTTCGTGAATTATGATTAAATTTGCAATTACAAAATGATTCTGAACATGAAACGGTGATGTCGAATACTATAGCTGTCAAGCTGAACGTTAAACTCACAGTATACGAAAAGACCAGAATGCTGACTCCGGCATGCAGTGTCGACACCTTTAATGTTAATTCACCCAAAACGAGTGACGCGTGCCAAACGATAATGGAAAAAAAGTGAACGAAAAAAAAAAAAAAAAAAAACTTGCTCACTCAATTGAGTAAGTGAACGACAGTTGCCGCTAGTTCACTTAAATTCGGTTTCAACTAGTGAACGACGAACATATACGCGGCGCTGCGAGCACATGTTTGGGTAACAGGGGGATGAGTTGACATACAGTACTGGTCTTTTCATACACTATTGTTAAATTGTACATGTATAAAGTATGTTTTGAAACTTTTGTAGGTTTGGAACAATTAAGTTCTTTTCATTTTTCGAAAAATAACGCGGTGTAACATAAGTGAGTAGTACCTTATATTAAGAAACTACAGCACTCGAGATAGAAGTTAAAATTCGCAATGCCAATACCGGGATTTTTTACATTGGGTATGACTCGAAATATTCGAATCGACCTTAATTCGATGTACATGTATAATGGAGAGTTATTTTGAGTAACGACTCTCGAAACGTCAGGTTTTCTCTAGATTTTGAGCGCTTTCATCCATATGATTTATGAATATCTCGAAAAAAAGCTTAAGCCATTTACGATATAAAGTGTATCGGAGCATTAACGATGCAGTCTATATGCGTACCGAGAGAGCTATTAATGGCAATGTTCGCTCTTAAATCTGTTTAAAATGTTTTCAATATTGTGTTGGCTAAGAAAAATGCAGTTTACAGCCAGGTTGAAAGCAATCTAGTTGAGAGCCTCTGGTTATAAGGAAAAAAAAAGGATTGATGCCATAAAAAGTAATTATAAAATTGCCGGCACCGGCAATTATACTGCAGGGGTAACGATGAATTGCATCCCTTTGGCTACAAATTGCATGCCGAGTAATGCTTAGCTGGATTAGAATAGGTGTGCTAAGTCGGTGTAGAAAATGAAGCACTTATAGATTATACGAGCCTGACGCTGCATTCAAATGTAGGCCGTTATTTTCTTTTATCCCCATACCGATGCGTTTATTACTTAAAGGGTCTTTTCAAAACATAGCTGAAATTCCGTGAACTATCATAACCGAGACTCTCCCTAAACCATCCGCCCCCTTCATATTAAGCAATATATTAAGGAGGAATGTGCTCTGCAGTGTAGGTAAACTTGTAGGCGTGGACCTACAACGTGCAAATTCCACGTACACGAACTTGAATTGTTCATTTTACAGGGTGTATAGGTGAATCGTATTAACATCAGTCTATAGACTGGTTTTCAAATTGTACTTATACAGTAATGCAATTGTGGCAGAAAGAGTACAGTGTAATCATGATTATAAAGAAGTTTATACTCGGGTATCCGTTCATTTATTGCATTCTATAAGTGATGTCAAAAGTCGCTCCTGTAACTCAGTGATTTCACTCGCCTATTCGCCTTAAATCAATAGGGGCGTGCTAATTTCAGTAATTAGCATGAACATCTTGTTAGGTTCAGGTTCATCGTGAGTCCAGTTGACGTTAAGGAAAGTTCCAAAACTTAGTGAAGTGATTTTACTACATGATACGTTTCGCCGGATATATCGTGCTCCATAATTTGACACGTTAATTGAAGTAGGATTTGCATCTCTGTCGCCTTAATTGGAGTCCGTGCAATAACATTGCCTTAAAACAGTGATTCATCCTATAGTTCAACGTATCAAGCTTCCTCGTCCTTCGTGGCTTTGATATAAAATAGGCGATTGATATGATCGGTTGTACATACACACATGTAGGTTCCTCTTTATCCTCTTTGCCGAAGTTGGAAAAAGTTATTCGTTGCATGCACATGTGGACGAGTGCGTGCAATTTGTGATAATACAGTATGTACAGGCTGTTATTGCTTTTGCGAGATGACTAGGAAGTAGTCTAGAAGCCGAGATGTCAAATGTTTTGTTCGCTTTTTTGTGATGCCCAGTCTGCTCTGATGGTGGTAATTAATCGCGCGCTCTAATTGTATTCTTCGCAAGGGCATTGGTGTTTCAGGATTGATGGCGTCACATCTACTTATATTCATTCATTTTATAGTTTTATAGGCGTGATCGTCTGTTTGATAAGAGTAGTGGTGTTTGCAACATGAGTGTGCTCCAATATGATGGCAGTAATCGCTACACTGTATTTTATACGTTGCGTCGACCCTGAGTATTTGATGAGGTTTCAACGGTGTTATGTTTAAGTAACGTACGAGTGTCAATGCTGCTTTTAAATATACATTGCATATATAGGTATTTCTTATAATACTTAAATGCTATTTTCAACATTACATGTTCTGTATATTTCGCGTGAAAATTGATTATGCAGAAAGGTGGATTCCTCTCTTTAGAATGATGAAATCTTTGTGAGTCGTTGGATTGGCATTCTGAATTGCCTGTAAGAATCATGTAAGTCAATGCCATGATTTCTGTTTTCGTTCAGTAAACTGAATATTTGTATTACCAACGACTCGTGAATGCGCCTGCTTATCTTTGTTTAGGGGTCCTTTTAATACGTTGTGATAAAGGAGCCAATCATGTTTTCACTCGAATTTTTTATTGGACAATATAACCTTAATTGCGTGGCTGGCTAACCATTGGTCGACTGTCATTTTTTACTCTCCGATCTTTCCATTGAGAAAGAACACGGGAAAGGTGTTTTTTTTAACGATTCTCTTATCGTTTCGTAATGGTGTTAATGGGGTATGGTTACAAAACCGACTCGAGTTTTTGTCTTCGGATATGAATCTCTTTAAGGTGGCCTTCACTCTTATCATTCACCATTTAATGAAATGTGTGAAAATTCCCCGGTGGATGAAAGCGCTATTTTTATATATTGCCACGCGGCTAATCATTCCATCCGAGGGTAGAAACTTGACACCATCCAGTCAATTGCCAATTTCTATGCAGACTGTTTGTGGTGCGTGTTATTTTATGATTAGCATCACGAGCTTTTGAAGCGTTTTTCACGTCCTAGTGTTTTATTTCAGTGTAAGGAGAGGTTTATAGGCTGTGATAGCGCGTATCGATTTTTATTACATTTGGCCTAATTATCGTGGCGAGTTTTGACGTGTTTTTATGGACAACCCTTGACATACATATGCATGCACTCAGTTTGAGAAACAACTTTTGTTTTCGCTGCAGGGTTCGACGCATCGATCGATGCGTTATTGTTGATCCGAGATTGTTGATTGATCATAAATTTTCATTTTGAAAATCGTACAGTGTACTCTTTTTAGTTAGCGGTGTAAGTAACAGCTAGCTTTTTATCCGTTAGAACGAAATTTCATTCGATTTTTCTCCCTGATGTGCACTTAACTTTATGTGGTTTGTACTTTCCTCGATCAACTTTTATAACCCCACGTAGGGTGTGCAGTAGGTGGACAAATAGTGTAAAATTGCAAATACGTGAAATATATATATTTCCTGGATAATTTACCTCTTGAGAAATTTACTTCTTTGCATGTCGGTTAGTAATTAGACTTTCACTATAACATTAATTCGCTCAATTATGCAAAATTAATGACATCGAATTATTTGAATGGAAATGGGGGCATCAAGTTCCTAATAATACGTTCAGTGTAATTTTCTTATCAAAACAATTTGATTTGACTTATTTTTCCATCCGATGTAATTCAGATGAGATTAAATGAAAGGAATTCATGAAATTGATCGTTTTCTGTAGACGTCGTTTATCATCGAATAAGAACGAAGCTGATATTTTGGTTTTCGAGTCAGTTTTAAATACGTGTAATTGCATGTGAAAGCCTCAGCATGCCGAACTTGAGTTGGTTGGCGTCTACGTTCTGGGACAATGCTATATTTTCAATGGCTGGACAGGTTCAATCGCCAGATGTTTGGAGTTATTTCGGTCGAAAAGGTTGCTCGTGGAATTGTTTTCCTCATCACGTTTCAAAACAACAAACCGAGACAAAAGTTTTTCAGCAGACCATAAAATGCGTGATTTAGCTGTGTCATCTGCTCAATTATAGGAAATGCTTCTCGAACGAAACTTCTGAAAATTGGCAGCGATTTTCTCGAACGAACAACGTCGTCATGAAGTTGGCTATTTATGACCTGAAAAGCGTGACTAGAAACTTAACGTGATAAAAACATCGGAGAATTAATAAAATGAGCTAATTTTACTCGTTATTTTTCAGGTAAGTCGTTTGTGCAGTTTTGACATTCTAAGAAGGGAATGTGCTAATTAGAGATCTCCGAGCTCCCAACTTGGTAAGTGGAAATGGGACAATTATAATCGTACATTTTATGAGAGTGTTTATACTTAGCTTAATTATTCTTTATTAGCCAATTTTGGAAAGCTAGTTTTTGCGTTTCGCAAGTAGGTTGTGCGATAATAAATGCACATTGCGTAGCTTTCGTGCTCGTGAACACGAAATTGATTTTTTTTTAAATGAAACATTTAACACTTGCGCGAACGTCTGGCGTGAACGAGCATTGAACTGAATTCGTGACTTTCATTTTCATCCGAGTGAACTCGAAATTTGTATAACGTGCACTTTCTATCGCGCTTAAAAATCTGAAAAACCAAATGACAGACCAATTTTGGCACGCGAGCTTGTTAGTTCAACGAGTCAAACATTTCGCTTATAACAACAACAGGAAATTGTCAATGCATGTATGAAATTTTAGCAGACGTAGGTACAAGTAAGCACTATGAATGTTGGTGAAACTTTTGCAGTTTGTTTAAATGTGAATGCATTCGTGTATGTTGCAGTTGAATAGTGTGTTTATACGACTATTACCGTAGGCTGTAATTACAATTTTGCGTGACTTAAGCTAGTTAAATTATTATTTTTAAGTCCTGCAAGAGTATACCTTGTATATTTAATGCATATTTTATGTTACAGTAACAATTTTCATTATACACGCCGTTATATTAATATTCATGAAATTAAAAATGGCGATGAGTAAAATTTATTATTCGTGATTTATTATTAAACTTACACGTAAGTTGGAAACGGCGACCATATATACCATCCAGGTACTGTATAGGTTGTGGTTTTAACAATACCCTTTATGCTCGGAATTCGTGCTTAAAATTGATGACGGAACATGAACGGTATATACCTTTTGAAAGAATGGCTCACTCGCCCCTCACCATTGCATTAATATTTAAAAAAAAATTTAGTAACATTTTACCTTTGGGATACAATCAATAAAAAGACTGAAAAGTGTTAATAAAGGGAATGACTCGAGGTCTTACTTAAGGATTCATACGATGATGCATCAATTCCATATTTTTCTCAGTGAGTTTATGTAATATGAATGCTGTGATGACGTAGTTTTTATGCAAGTTGGCCATAGTTCACACTTATTAGTGACCGCGCTTCGCATTAATAATTGGTGATAAAAACTACGTGCTTGGACTATATTTTAAAAAAGGAGATAATTATAAATGATATTTTTATAGGCCTAATATCAAATTACGGAAAAGCCACGCACAAGTTTAGGCACGACTATACTATAACCCACGCACTGTAACGCGTTTTGTCCCGTACAGGAATAACGCAGTTGCGCCACCTGGTGCGGAACATCGTGCAACTGTGCTGCAGTTTTATTGTTTATATAGGTTGTCTAATTTGGCATTACACCGATGCAGGAACTCATCCCTCCCTCTTGAGTTGGCCGGCAATAAAGTCCGCGCTTGCTTCGTTGTTGTAAATATATAGGAGCAATGGCTTTCATCTCCAGCAGTTGCTCGCGCCTTACATAAGCATATATACAATACATAAAACATTTGAAACAGGCGTGTTGGAAGCATTCGGAATTGCCTTTTCAAATTGCTTTCTTCAATATTTTTCGCCATGAACTAGCTTTATCCCCTGCTGTATCTTCCATATTACAGCCATATGATTGCGTCCTATGAAGAGGCTCGAGGAACCGAAATAGACTCCACATGTTGCGTACATGATGTGCTCTATACGAGAAAAAAAAATGTTCAATACTTTTCTGAAGCTACCTTCAACCAGATTGCCCTTCGAGATTGAGGCGTTCCCTTCCTGTGTGAATGCGCAGCATTTCCACGGAACTTTCCACCGGGCTTGAAATCGTCTTTAACGGGCCTGCACGCTTGGAAAAATAAATAAGCGGCGGTTCCGCAAAAAAGTCGCTAAAAGATAGCTCGCATATCGTGCATGATTCAAAAATCACCGTATAGAACTTTCCTTAGTCGGATTTACCATTTAGTTAAAGAAAATGTTGCAGTAAGAGATTGAATTTTTTAGCCGCTTATCAGAGTGGTCGATTGGAAACTTGTCTCATAACCGAAGGAAGGTTTAACGAAAATATTTGATGTTTTAATATGCAAACTTTGAACAATGCCAGAAAGGGTTTTGTACTGAAGCATGCATGTTCCACCAATTACAATGTGCTTATTTGAAATATATCAACGATCGAGTTAGTTTCTCAGATTGCCAGTCTTGTCGCGTGTCTCTTCTCGTTGGCGTAGCCGATAAAGTCATGTCCGAAATCTAGAGTTTTGCAATAATATTTTAGCTGGTATACTCCATTCCACCTTTTTTTCTGAGTATAGACTTGATTTTCTATGCATGCTATCCGAAATCTTTAATGCAGTCTGTAAATATGTGCAAGGAACGATAATAGAGGAGAAGGTTAATTGATTCAATTTATTCTTCGCTAGCCTATATAATTAAGCATTTTGTTATCATGTACTATTAGATATATTCCAAGTAAAATAGAACGTATTACTGCAGTAAGATGCGTGTGCAATCCAGCATGAATTGCATTTACTTCCCTCTGGGTTATAAATTATCTTTCTCGATGTTTGCGAGAGGAAACTAGTCTCTTTCATTATTGATTTCTTCTATAGACCACTGCAAGATACGGTCAATTCCTGATGCAGCCTCAACCTCGGAAGTTAAATTGTTAATGGGATCGATGCTCAAAAAGCCATCAGCTGACAAATAAATTGTTTTCTTTTCAAAACCTTGACTGCTAAATGTTTAAAATAAAAATCCGAGTTCTAATGCAATTATTAGTCGACCACAAGTTTTCGCCATTCTTAAGATTCAGATAACGTTTTAATGATTCCCATTAGTTTGTTTGATGGGCCATTGCGAATTTGCGTTGACATGTGGTTTAAAATGAAAAATTTCCCTGTCATGACCTTTTTGAATTCACAGCTCAATGAGATATTTATTATCTTCTGTATACAGCGAATTTAGCTGTTGTTGTTCTAATATCCGCACCGTGCATTTCGAGTTACATCCAAGATAAATATAATATTTCTATAAAGGTATTTACGAATTTCCGATCAATAATACATGTATACATGTAGCTGCTGTAGATTCGCAATATAGCTTATAGGCGTTGAGGTTTATAACGTTAACTTATGCGAGTAACGGCGTTCCATATATTTATAACGCATACCAACGGTCAATTAACGGTTTAAAAGTGTTATTTACGTTGCACGTTATGAATACGGATGAATATAGGAGCCTACCCTAAGAGCAGATGAAGAATTTCAATTGTCCTCAGTGCAATTACGAATTTGTTTGCTCTTATGCCAAATCAATAGATAACTTGCACGTGACGTCACGCATCTGAGAATCGTGGCGTTAGTTTCTAAAAACTAAGGTAATGCCCCATTAGATACTATCCCTAGATATTATCGAAAGTAAATATTGTGATACTGTTTTGCCGCGGCAAATCAAAAATTGTGTGAATTATCTCGTTTATTTCTAAATAAATAATTAATTTAAACAAGATAATGCAAAATTATAATGTATATGGAACGAATGCGCCTACTGTTATCTAAACATATTCCAGCAAAAAATGGCCATTGGTGGGAAGTGAGAATGACTATTGTAAACTTAGTTACTGTAGGCATAAACTCGCCAAAACAATGCATTAGATGACAGTGTCAATTTAATGACTCAATTTTTACCGAATTGAATAAGGTTAAATACCGAACTTGCAGTTTCCATTTTTCTGTTTTAACTGCAGTACCAGCATGTATTAATCAGAAGCGCGATGCCGTTGGTATCTTTTTTCTTGAGTACTTTATTTAATACCCTGTGCTCTGGGAGTTGAGTTGAAACGTCTTTAACCTACAAAAAAGACCGCTCTTGGCATTACATCCAGTTACATAAACCCAGGACAAGCTTTTCTGAGCTGTATGCCGGTGGCACATTATTGCTATGGCGGGTTATGAGCATATGGCATATTCTGCCTGCAGACTATAATAATAACGTAATATTATAGCTCGTATGTTTATGTGCTCGACTGCATGCGGCACAATAGCTTAACAATGCCATCTCAGCCTGTAGCCTACTTAATTTTTAGGCCCATGGGCTCAAACTTCGCGGAACTAGCCTGCCGTTAACGTGCTAGATTGTAGAATTTTAGGTCAAACATCATGCTAACGACGGGATTACTCGCTGATTCCTGACTGGTTGTTGTTCCCTTGGAAAAGCTCGTTATTCATGGATTATTCGCTCGTTACGCATCTACCGCACATGCAAACGGTACAATGTAATTAAATGTTGATTGTGCCGTATGCTCGATGAGAGAGGCAACATTTGTGTAATAAATTGGATATTGTGCGTTCGGTTCCTACCGTGTAATCAAAAAAGATGACATCGAATCTTTACCTCCTCTCATCTTCGCCATGACCTAGATGCGATCAAATCATGGACTATAGCTTCTATTTGTGTAATTTAATTTTGCACTCTTTGTCGACCTGTCTTGCAATCATTGTTGTCGAGCCCAGTGTTCTTAAGAGGACTAATTAGTATAAATGCGTGCATTGAATCGTTTGATTTATCATTTGCTGCATCCTCGTTCTTGTTTACGTATAACTTTCCGAGCTCGTAATTTTCTCTCGCAAACATTTATCTTCGAGAATTTAGAGGCGAAATTAATTACGGTGTAAAGCGTGCTTTATTGCTCAGGTTAATTGAGAATTGTAATTGCTTTTGTCGCATAAGCGACTGGTTTATTTCTCGCTTATTGCAGTTTACGTTTGCATCGCATAAGGAAAATTATGACTGCTTGTTAGGATTCTTGGGGCAATCGGTGTGCTCGATCAGATTGATGTAATCGATCGCCAGATTTAAACTGTATTTGGAAAATTGCATGCCCAATCTTTAACTGGAACGTTAAAAAATTGAACGAATGGGCAGTGAGATACTGTACATATCCAATTGAGTGTCATGCAGTGGTACATGTACTTGTAACATCACGGTATTAATGCTGTCTTCCCCGAATTACTTTTTAAAATTGATTTCCTGGCCACATCAACCTCTTCTTCGACGGTGTAAAGTGTTGTTTCAATTAACCGATTGATAATTCTCTGGTTCGTTAAATGAAGCATTGTTCGTAGCTAGGTCAATCTCCCCTCTGTGAATACCACATTTAGGTATCTGAATACGCGCGCTGTATTTAACGAGTTAGAAACTAACTTACTTAAAATACTGCATGCTTGCCTCGCATTTCTATTATCTCTGTTCCAGTTACATGAGCACGACAAAGTGCCATATTTAAATTAAGTTTCATTTCGAGCTAAACAAGCATCGTAATATCGGTTTTGGTTCAGGATGTACGGGCACCCTTGCCATGTTTAAAATATCTGCTTTAAAACAAAATTCAATAATAATTGGAGACAAAAAAACTTCTGTTATCTCTGGTACACAAAGAAATAAAATTAAAAAAACTGAATTCAACAAAAACGTCATTGCTGCGCCTTTTCTACTTAGGCATTAATTCAAATACATGTGTATAGTATAAGTGCACATACTGTACGCAAGAAAAAACAAATAATGTCCCGGAGCTATATTAAGTTGCGCGTCAGGCAGACCAAAACTCTATAGTGGACAAAGTTTTTAATATCGGTATGCTATGCCTAAATCGGGATTTTGCCACCCTTCCGTTCATTCCTTGATGCACCACACGTTTATTGGTTCATAGTATATTCAGTGTCTGTGGGATACAATTAAATACGTTTTGTTTTTAATAAACAGAATCGATCGAGGCATTCTATATACGGACTTAGAAAAAATAACGCTAAAGGGCACCAGTCGATTCTCTATGGCCAGCATCCGTTAATATTAAGAATTGATGCTCATTTACGAGACAGTTTTTTGCGGCACAAATATTATTAAAAACTATACAAAGGCTTGGCAATATTATAAAAAAAATACCATTCCGCGATGCATGGTTCAATGGATATTGCATCATGGCGAAGTCTAGACTGCCATTTTTCGTGTCTTCGAAATGAGTTTCTGGCATTTTAAAATGTGCAGCATGTAATCGAGAGAAATCTCATCACCGTTCATAAATTTTTATTTTTTCAACTCCCATTTTCAAAAACGAGATGGCGCTATTTCCGTCGAATAAGTGCGAAATGTGACGTAAAGTTGAAAATGAAAAGGAACTTAATTTAAGAAAAGAAGTTGAACAATCGTCATTTGCTATTTGCCGCTGGAGCATGCGAAGAGAATGAAAGCGCCGTACTAAAACCAGCTAGAAGGTGACACCAAAATAAAGAGCACAATAAAAAGAGGGGCCAAACATAAATAAAACTTTTTTTTCTCTTCGCTTAAAATGGGGGCGAGCTAAGAAAAATAACTGGAGGCTTTCGTGTCCGAGCTTAAGCTTTGACTATAAAGTTTTTTTTTTTCTCCATTCTTCCCCATATTGATTTGCAGTTAAATAAGCAGCGCGACCGAAATAATCCTGAGCATCGAAGCAGCCACGGGTGCCCATTTTCTCCATTTCTTCATCGGAGTTGGACGAGTGCTTTGGAGAAGCTTTCACTTCCTCTCTTTTATGAATGGAAGAGCATAAGGAATAAAAAAGATAAAGAAATAGAAGGAAAAAAAGTGCAACAAATGAGCAGTTTTGGTGTGGAAATATCAGAAAGAATCGTAATTCCGAGCGCATTATACTCTCCTCGTATATCGTCTTACCGAGGCGCTTGTATCGCTGCCATTGCCGTATTATACCGGAGAAATTCAATGAAAACGAGCTTCGATTGTGCCAACGATGCGCAAAAAAAAAAACGAAATTATAATGGAAAAAGAAATTAGAGGCACGTATGAGATCTCTATACCCACGAGTCGCTCTACCGTGCACGAAAAAAAATTCAATAAAGTTATTTTATTTCCGTTTTCAATATTGGATTTGGTGAATAGCAAATAAAAACCATTTTGATATTGAGTGAAACTGCTGAGAATTTCGCGGGGAAATTATTCGCCGAATTCTCAGAAAAGGGGCGGATGCGCGCGAAACAATTGCAAATCTGGACCGTCGCTGCTGCAACCCATGAAATAAGGATAAATCAAAACTCCCAAATGTTGGGCTGCTTAATTCAAACCAGATTTTATTTCTCGTTTGCAAAGGCTTTGGCTACGTTTGGTTTTCTTTACGGTAGATGCATGAGGTGGATACGCATAGTACATGTCATAGGCATTGATTGTTAATCGATTGTAATTGATTGTATACACTCATGCACTGTATTCGTGATTTTGGATAATTCAATTTGGATATCTTGAACTATTTGAAATATGCGCAGAATGAAATAAGTGTCTAGGGTGAGAGCAGAAAGACTGCTTACTTTCGACAAGCTTCTCTCAGCTTCCTTTGTGATTGTTTTCAGCTTGTTTCCAGCATTGTGAATGGTGGCGCCACTGCTTGCGTTGTGCCAGGTAAAACCTTGCACATGCGCACTAGCATCTCATGATGGTCGAGAGCAGGACACGTTTTTACGTAATAGGCGGGTATATGTACATGACTAGACTTTTGACCAATAGTGATCTGTGTGCCAGTCTGTGTCTTGAAAATCTGCTTTTGGATTTCCAATATAAGCTTATAAGCGCTTGTTGTAAGCTCAGCCTGGCTCGGCTAAGCTTTCTTTGTGTGCTCCCTCATTTAAAAGCATGCCGCATTCTTATCCCGCTGGGTGGCGCTAGTGTACACCGAGTGGTAAGCGCCTGCAATTAGCATTCTTTGTGTTCGCGCCCTTGGCCTATTCCAGGATTTAAAGCGCGTGTCAGATAAATTATGGATTGAAATCCTCTACACCCGTATACTATAATGATGGAAAGATGTACATGTATATCTTACGAGACGATAATATTGCGCTTATAGCTTATATGTACATATACTGTATGTATACTCGTATAAAATTTGAATTTTTTTTTCCGGATTTCTTCGAAAAGCGTTGCTTGGATGTCAGTTTGATTGTCTTTGGCAATTTGGCGACATTGTTACAAGTGATTGTGGTAGTTGAACTTAAAAGCGTGCATCTACACGTACAGTATATATTGTCTTCCTGATTTCGAATTTTATGTACCAGGTACACATGTACTGTATATCATTGTTATAGTTGTTGGCTCTCCAGTCCCTGCATATGTCTTCACTCGATCGCTGAAAATGGCCTTTGGGGAATTTTGGAGCAAATTGTGGCCAGCCAAAAAGGCTGATTTGCTTTCTTTTTATTTTGAGAATAAAATGCTTTACAATTCGTACTCTTTTGGCACATTTTTCGCAGCTTCACTCGAGGATTGTTTCTATCACCTCATTTGGTGCGGCGTTATTACTACGTCCATCTTCTGTCCATTTTCCTCATAGCCAACGAACTCGGTTGAAGAATCCCACTATTTTTTTTACCATTACTGACTAACGTAGAAAGATAGCTGGTGTTGAAATAGCCTGCGTCTCGAGTCTCGTAAGGCAAATTTCAAACTTAGTGCTGGGAAAGTAAATTGCTAAACTTTATCTCGGGAGAGATAAACTCCAGTCACGAAGTTTCACCATTGACTTGAAATTGCTCACGCGCATTTGGGTAAATCTCGTACGCGGTAAAAAATGTGACAAAATAGTCACATTTTACACTTAGCTGGATGCTAACTTATGACCATGAATCTACTCAGATACACCATTTTGGTCGCGTCATGTCGAGTGCGACTGCGTAACTGGCTGGAAAATTCCTTTAGAAACGTTGCAATGCGTCGTGGAAACGTAACTGATGCAGCATATAGAAGCTTAGGACAACGTCAAAAAGTTAAAACAAACTTAACGAGCATGTATCATTTAATTGTTTTTGCATTTTTGTGGCTTTTTTTTTTTTTTTTGGCTACACGGTAACGGTTTTTTTATTTGTAAAAGTTTGCGATCTTTCGACGAACTTTCTTCTTTCGCTCATTATAGTGAAATTTTTGAATAACGTATACTTTGTGCATGGATTGCGTCGGCAAATGGACAAAAAATGAAATTACAGGAGTGACGCAATTAACCGCTACTTTCACGAAGCATCTATAAATTAGAAAACTGAATTTTCTCAGCAATTCACCGATATTAAATACTATAAAGTTAAATTGTGGCACGCTTCTTTAAATGCTATTAGATAAAACCAGGAATCGGCACGATGCACTTATAAACGAATTAACTGTGAACGTCTTTTTAGCAAAATTTCCTCTGATCTTCCTCATAAATTTATCCTAGTATAGAGGTAATATGAAATCTAATGAGGCTTGGCCAATTTATTCATTATGTAACGTCGGAAGGATTTACTTTCAGCTGCACGTGTTCTGTATATACAGAACACGTTGTACTTGTATAAACACTTATAGTGCCTTCTAATAAAGTAACAGCCTCGAGAGACCGCACATTGAGCTCACTTAATTCGTTAATTGGCCGTCATTTGCTCCATTACCTTTAAAAATTACTCGCACAAGGTAAAAAAAACTGAGAATAATAACGACACGAATTACTGCAGTGTAGCCTTAATGATACCCTGATAGCTTCGTGATAACCAGATGTTTGAAATGCTACAAAATTGCTGATAAATTCTTGGAACGTCTTTGAACTCGATGGGGATTATTCTTGTTTTTCTCATTAGATGGGGACAACCGAAAAGTTTTCCCCATAGGCCCGCACCGACTACACTTACAGTACAGTATAGGCGGCCCTAAGTGAAAAGTTTTCATAAACACTGTAGGTGGCGTTGGAGACGTAAGCCTACGTGCGATAGAAGTTGAATGAATTCAATTCACCTCAACGTATTTTTTTTTGCAAGAATGCAAGTATGTTTTGCAGTATGAGTGCAGAAATCTCGATGGAACGTTCACCCATCGATGACATGTTTCGTATTTAGTCGCAGTTAGTTCCGAAGTCCAGCAATTGTCAGGCAGCGCCGCGTGTCGGGGATAACGCGAACATGCACGGATAGCTCCATACAGTAGAATTGCCCATTGGCCGTTCTCGCGTGTTCATTTTTGAGCCTTTGGGAAGCATCCAGAAATTGTTTGAAATGCGGGGAAATTGGCTATGAGCGAGATGTCGATAAAAATGTTGTGAAAACTGCGAAAACCAACACGACTAATCAATCAGGCGCCCGATCGATCACCCGATTGTTTGATGGGAGTGTGTTTGCACCGCATCGATTATCACGAATGAATCGGCGCTAATATTATCACTCCGAATTTTCTCTCGGAAAGCGATAGATCATATAATAACAACTGAGAAAAAAAATGTGCTAACACGATAGCGAACACATGTCGGGCTTTGCGTGATGTTCGCGCCGCCCCGCAGATGCTGCAGAATACAGTTTGTACGCGGTGCGAACGATTCCGAAGGCAGTTTCTTATCGGTTTTTCCATTCAGAGAAATAGGCTGCGCCACGGTTAAATATTCATTCACAACTTTCGGACGTGTCCTTATATAGAGTGGCGTTGAAATTCCCGCTAAATAAAAGCCGGTACACCTTGACACCGAAGCGCACGCTCCTCAATCTCCTTTCGTGTCGGTCGTCTAGGATTGGCTTTAATCGCGTTTAACCGTGACCTGTCCAAACAGTTTTCATGACTCGACACGGTTGCCTTTGCCTTGACCAATCGGCCGGCGTTTCTTGAATTTGGAGTAAGGCTGCAGGAGACTTCCTGACGCAATTTTCGCGGCCCACCGCACTCGACGTCTCTCGGCACCATCTCAAAAAAATCTGATAATTTGCCAACCTCGTGATGGAATCTTGAGGTTATTTGCATTTTCGCATTGCCCTTCGAGCGTTAGTTTACGTGTCGATAGCGTTTCGTATCGATTTTGTCCGATTGATTTCAGTCGGACATTAAAAACAACGGGAGAGTCGAAAGTTCCGAGTCGTACATGTAGGTTTTCTCACTCACCCTGTGCACTTTCAGTATGTTTTGCGGTTTAAAGCCAAGTATGCCGAGGACAATTTCGAAGCTACCTACGTGGCTGCAGAATTTACCACGATCGTAGTTGATAAGAAATGAATAATGAACCTACAGCGACATTTTCGTGTTTTAATTCGGTAGTTTTTTTTTAACATTTTCGCTGCAGTAACATTTTAGTCAGGCGACGATTAGAATGATGGGCTGAGTTTGCCAACATTTCAGAAAACACTATACCGTACACGTATAGGTTTACGTTCATCCTGAAATATATGGTGCATTACGTTTCGCGCTGAATTTCTCCTTATTTCTTCTGGATGCTGAACCAGCTGAGTTTTTTCCTAGAAAACATGACGAGAATGCGGTCTGGAAAGTTTTTGTAAGCGGACTAAGTAATGCGTGACAATGCTCGGGCATAATGCCAGTAATAATAAATGCACAGCGGCCATAAATAACGCTTACAAAGCTCGGGCATGATTTATAATGCCAGCTGATTCGAGGACCAATTACGCAGTTCGCATGGTTCTACTTCGTGGCAAGTATACGGGGTGTCCTTGATAGGCGAAAATACTTTTCACTTTCTCAGTTACTTAATTGTCGAGATCCACCCTAGAAGTTATTTGTTTTAAAAATCAACAATTGATCAAGATACGTGGTTGTCGACAAAGCCACGTGTGCTGTTCTAAATTATCACTCTGTTTCATTCCTGTCAGACTTCCTCCATTGGAAATGGTGGTTATGAATTTTACCGGTGAAGGTTTCACAGGGGAGTTCCCCATTACTTTAACCCAACCCTACCCATTCATTTAGCCTGGTTTAGGGACTGACAATAATAGAGAAATGGTTCCACTATACATGTACGTTGTATACGTGGCTGGGGAAGAACCTATAAGGAAGAATAAGGAAGAATTGGCATTGGGAAAATCACGATGTACATGTATAGGATAGCCGACCTAGGCTATCCTATACATGTTGATCGGTAAATTGTTTCTTATAGAATAGCAGAATTGATAACCGAAATCTCTGCGTAAATGACTCGAGTGGTGGCGCCACACGTCACATAGAAAAATACTCACACAGTGAAATCTATACAGTATTTGAAAACGTTGTCAAAGAGACTAGACTTGACTGGGTTGTTTTATGGTTACCGCGTGTTTTTTTTCCCTTCTATTCCACATGTTCATTTCCTTATTATTGGTTGTGGATTGCTTAATCGATTTATTACGGTCATTCTTGAATTTAATTGCGTTCTGCGTGTAAAACCTCGTCCGCGCAGCTCACCACCGATCCCCCCCATCGGCTTTAATTGTCTCACTGCTAAAAATGCTGTTCTAATTCGATGTCATTGGGTTGCACCAATGTCACGGCCATTATTCCCCCTACATGTATAATGATAAAATCATTAAAATTTGATAGCATAATGCAAGATGGGAGAAAGTAGCGGAACAGGTACAGTCCTCCTGCACCTAGCCCCTTTAAGCGGAGGTTTTCAGCCACAGCCCAAAGTCGACAAGGACGAATTGAGACACGTTCTACATTGGCAATGGGCTTTGCTAACCAGGAATTAACATTAAAATGAACTTATGAATATTTCGAGGCAATCAAACGTTTCGGTTAGTGCAAATGAAAAAAGGACGTTATAATTGATGGGAGCGGAAAAGTAAGAAAAAATAGTCGACAAAGAATCTTATGTCAGTGAGTTATCACATATTGTGAAATTGAACTAGGTTTTATTAATTACATAAAAAAGTGATCCAAATGTTGACAAGCTGATGTCAAAATATACTGACGTGACTGTGACGCGTGGAACTAATTGCGATCGTGTTTCGTTCATTTGTCTATATACATGTACAATATTATATTGTCTTTACCACACAAATAGAACACTTTAAAAAGTCAGCGTCATACTGACTCGGTAATACTGGACTGACGGTATATTCGCTACTGTACATGTAGTACACGGTCGATCTTTCCAATTTTCGGTCAGTGCCATGGCCGAGTATTTCTGTTGAAGTTGAGACAGCAGTCGTATTGAATGTTCCACGTGAATGATATGGACTAGAAAACAGCAGCGTATCAATTTCGCTGGCTAGGAGTGAAAATATGAAAATAATCCTCGAGGGCAGAATGTTTGAACAACATTCTAAGCAGCTGGGGAGGGAAAGGAACTGAAGAACACATCATTAGCTAACGTTATAATTGAAGCGGCTGAAGGAAGCCATTCAAAGATCCAATTCTTGACGCCCCCTAACGGACACAATTACCTTCTTCACATGCGCGTGAATATACGGAGTAATACATGCAAGATGGCAATTTTCAGTTGGAAATGTGTAGGTTTCGCGAGTTTCTCCTACTGTCTGTGTAGTGCTAAAGAAGCGTGACTTGTTAAAGCATATGGCGGTGATCAAAAAGGCGGAAAAAGCCCTTCCTTTCTTCACCGAGTTAATACATTCATAACGAGGCGTTTAGAAATACTGTAACTAGATAAAACAAAACAAAAATGAAAGTTATATCTGATAAAAAAGGACTTTGAAATGGGAAGAAACAATGTCAAGAACTGCTCTAGATAACGTACTTCACATTTGTCTGAGTTTTGTCCCATTATGCTTTCGATTTGTTCCGAGCACTCCGGAACCAATATTCGTCTCAAAATCAGGGTGGCCACAGGTCAGGGAAGTCAGGGAAAAGTCAGGGAAAAAAATTGTGGTCAGGGAAGTCAGGGAAAT
>JAQGBX010002719.1:0-19422 GCA_034698745.1 Megaphyllum sjaelandicum | reverse complement strand
CGCCAACCAGCGGGCAAACCATCGGTAATTTAAATGCATTACCAATATTTGCCCGCTGGTTGGCGCTGATGGAAGATTACGTTCTCGTGAGTAGAAAACGTTGGCGTGCTAAAACTCCCTAATGTTAACACTATAGGACGAAGACTTAAGCGTTGACTTGGAAACACTTCGTGCAAAGAAGCGCGTGCATCTCCTAGCTTCTTCATTGTATACATTGCGTCGCGGTTAAGCTAAATTGTACGTTGTATCGTTGCCTTCCTATTCTTTAAGGACACGTAGAACCAGAACTTAGTCCGAGTATTCTATGTTATGGACAGCCCGTAGTTTGATTATCCACGGATATACATGTACACTATGCGTGCATATTTTCCAAACTCTCTTTCCGTGCTTAAACGGTAAGATTGTTTAACCCCTTCGATGATGCAATTCTGCATCGCAAAGATGGACAAGCTGCTTGTTACGGTTCCTCTTTATAAAGCTGGGTCTAAAGAAGCTGAACACATTTTGTATAATCATCAAGCCTAGCGTAAAAATAATGCCTCCGGATCATTAATCACTGCATTCTGAGCATTTATAAGTGCCATTAAAATGCATTACTCAGGAGACAACAGATTTGCCACTTAATTCGCGAAGGATCCGCCTGACGTGTTTTTTTTTTGCTAGTCTCTATATACGGACGTTCATCGAATGCTTCATAAACAGATAAATTTGATCGGAATATGAAATTTGAAAACGATTGATACATTGAACTGATATATACAGTATTTAGGGTGTTTCAAAAGTAACAGTCAATAATTTTAGGGGTTGTGTAGGGTACTAAACTGAACATGTTTACTATAGGAACCTAGGGGTGCCGACGTCATTTAAAAAAGTTATGTTTTAATTTTGGAAATTTTTAACACGGGAGTAAACGGAGGTGCCCCTTGCGCATTGCTTTCCTTACAAACGTTAGTGCTATGCGGGACAGTCTTTTGAAAGGGGCACCTCCGTTTACTCCCACGTTAAAAATTTCCAAAATTAAAACATTCATAACTTTGTTAAATGACGTCGGCAACCCTAGGTTCCTATACTAAAGATGTTCAGTTAATATCCTCTACAACCCCTGAAACACCCTGTATATATCCCATGCCCTGCAGTGCCGGACGTGCACTGCCATTTTCTTCATTTTTAAAAGGCAAATTAATTTCACGGCCTTCCGATTTTCCCAAGACGACAACCACTTAACAAGTAAAAGCCATTAAGTATTTTTTGCATATTTTACTAATCGATTGCGTTAACCCGAGTTTAGTCAGAAATAACGAGCTCGACTACGGCACAGGAAATCTCTTAAAAGCGCCATTTAACAAACAGACTCATAGCCAAAGACAATTGAGTAAACAAAATTCAATCTCAAATTCCAATGAGAGCATTTTGTGCATTATCGAAGCAAATACCTTTTAAAAGTTTCCACCGCGCACTCGACAACTCTCCGGAAATTTTAACAGGGTTCATTCGCCTGATAGACTGCATTGGATGCTTCATCCAAGTTCCGGTTAAAGTTTAGCAATGGCCAAAACTAATTTAGTAAAGTTACGTACAGAGTTACGCGCTGAAAAGCACCTCAAAATTTATACATAAAAGGGTGTTATAACCGACGCAGAAACGTTGTTTAAAACATTTTTATGGGGAAGCTTTGTGTCATTAAGTCAATGATAACCTTTCTGCATGGCAAGGTACAATTGAGTAAAAATCTAATCTAAAATTCTAATGAGGGCATTGGGTGCATTAGCCAAGCAAATACTTTTTAAAAGTTTGCACCAAGAAAATAAGAGCTCATACAGAATATGAAAATAAGATTTATAAATTGATGTACATTGATTTTTGTAAAGACCTCGCCCATGTAATATAACCACACGGTATTGGCCGACTATTCACGGTCATATTTTGGTGAAACTTGCTAATTATTACAGTATTCATACATTTTAAGCGCATAATTGGAAGACAGCGTCGCTTGAAACAAACGTCGTGCAATAAGAACAAGGTGCAATAGCAATTATTTTTTGCACAAGTTTATCATAAAAGCCAAGCAGCGATAGTACATTATAGTCTAGACACGTTTCAAAATACCACTTTTGCAGGAAATTATAGGAAATATTAGCATTAGCCAAATCCATATAAGTCCAACCCAGATGACGTCAAAATGTGTAGGAAGGCTCCTTTGGGGGGAAAAAAAGGAACTACATACAGCAAGTTAAAAGCAACTACGTAATTCAAAATAAGGAAAGGCAAATTCTTCCATCAATAGCTGAACTTTAGAATTGCACAGATAAAGCCACGCATGATCCAAGGTCAATCAGAAAAAGGAGTGAGAAAAAAGTCGCTATGTTTATCAGAAAACAAAAATGATGAAGAAAAATGCACAAACAGATTGACCAGTTCCAGGGTTATCGTGCCTTGTACATATACAAATTCTGAAAGTACAGTAATAATTCTTGGAAAAACAAAAAAGCGGATTTAATTAACTTCATAGCGTTAAGATTCACCAAACAGCTATAGTGAAAAGTCTTGCAAATATATTTAAGTTGCAAAAATTGTTTTTCAGCAATATACCGCCCAAGAACAAAGCTTAGACTATTAGTGAACATGCCGTTCCCCAAGCACGGTATTTAGCACAACAAAAAAAAAATACAAAATTCAAGTTGTAGCTTGATTAATCGCCACCGTTATGCTTCCAGGAGCAAAAGAGCATGAGAAGTTTTATTTTCCCCATCCTGTAGTCGTGTTCTTTCTCCCTTCCCCACTTAATGCAAATTCGTTTAACAAGAATGCTTTAATCATTAGGTGTTTTAATGTTGACACGCTCGATAAAAACCTCAGTACAAAGGCCCAACGACATGTTCCGATGCTAAAGTAAAAGATTTTGCATACAGGAGAGGATGGGATATATGTAAATTGGCAACTGGGTAGGTGTGACGCTGTCTGAGGGGAGAAAAATTCCAGAAGTGGTGCTAAGCAAATTCTCGTGGAAGCCAGAAAGAAGAATTTGCATTCGCCTCCACCTTATTCTAGCCGCATAATTAATTCATTGTCTAGCATCCATTTGCATAAGATTGATTATTGCATTAAATGTTAATGCGCAGCAGGATGAAGCGAGACGTCACCCCTTTTCTGAAAAACTTTCGAGCTTTGGCATTAGCCATTTCTTCCGCAGTTCATTACGTCGGGCCGTTTGGCGATGGTAATGAAAAAAAAATCTAAAGTATTTGTCAATCCATCGCGTTTCTTCTTCGAACCGATGCAAAGTTGGCGCGCAATCAGGGAAGAAAAACAAATTCTGATTAAGTTCACCTTTTCAGAACGTTAATTGATTGTGAGCGAGCTCTGGTTCGAGCCTAGAACTCTGGGAACAAAGAAACCCAAAAGGAAATTGAATTTGGATCATCCTGTATACTGCGATGATGATTTTCAAATAAATCGCTAAAGACAAGGCTGATAACTGTCTGGTGGCAGTTTAGAAAAGAGCATTAACGCTAAATAAAAAAATGATGAATAAAAACCAAGTAACCAGACGTTTTTTTTTATTATTACCTGTCCAGAGAACAGGGGATAAACTGTCAAGTCGGGTACACGCTATCGCCAAAACAGAACTAAAAACACCAAACTTTAAACTTTTCTGGTTTGTGGCCACGAAAAAAAATGGTGTGGCAAACTCTTTTAGCCAAAATAAAAACTAGAAAGTCAAGTTTGGCGTTCCCCTCGAGTGTCGGTGAGATGAAAGGGAAGTAGCCAAACATTTTGGCGGTGGCGCTGCTATCAACGCTTCGTTTGCACAATATCGATGATACTGCAGACGACAGCATATCGTTAGTAGTAAGCGTTAATGATATCCTCTATCGTCTGCTTAGTTTTTTCAATGTAGTTTGTTGTAGTGAGCACGCTCAGGTTTTGCAAAACTAGTATATGTATTCATTTTTTTATAGAAACTAGTTCACTTTGAAAATTTGGGGTTTGTGGTTTTTAGTTTTGGTTTAGTGCACGCTAGTGTCTGTATCCGACTTTAAAGGCAATTGAAATTAAAAGGTTAGATGAAACTCTCGTAGAATCGAAATGCCGAACATACATGTACAATTATCTTCGTGACTTCATTGCAATGTGCATACATCATCGGAATAAGGCACACATGCCTGCTTTGAAGGACGTGCATGCATAAAAACGGGTGTATAGTACAGGCAGAAAAAAATGTAAATAAGTTTAAGGCATCAATACAAAGATAAGCATAATAAATAATAAATAAAGAAATATGAAAACATGTCTCAATAGACCTTTAACAATGTTTTGTGTTTGCTCATGGATGCAGCTTTTTTTTGTGAAATAAAAAAAAGATCGCTCAAATAGGCTATAGCGCAGAAAAACGTATTTACCTAGATTAAAGGAAATCAAGTCAAATTTTTTATCATTACTGGAATATCCTTGGGAGATCCATTGAATATTCATAATAAGTCTTGATATGCTGTACAAGAAAATGTTTCGAACACCGTTAACTGTATTAGTTCAAAGCCAAATGAACGTGCGCTGCGCTCATTTCAAAACAACACATGCAAATTTAGCATATTTAAAATAAAAACTTGTGCGAATTTGATTTAGCACATACAATTGTATTTAAATGACGCTGCACATCAAATACATTTACACGGCAACATAACGTTGAAACAATTTTTTTAATATTTGCAATTCCAAATGTTTATAAATTATGTTTTTACAATTACATTAATGCTTAAAACTTTCAATGTTTACATATTTCAAAATTAATATGGGTTGGTTATAGATGTTAAGGCACCTATTAATCGTGACATTTCTGTCACGAAATAGCATGTTACCGTATGTACCTGTAACAGAACCATCCACTTTCGAACGAATTCGCAAAGTTTCTAAACACGTACTCGTATCTCCCTCCTCCCAGGATTCCTCTACGCGATTCCAAAAGCAGCGAATGTTATTCCATTCTGTTAGATAAGAATGAATTCCCAGGAGAAAACATTCCCCTCAAAAACATTACAATTATTATACAATGCCAATTTCAAAACTAGGTTAATTCAATGCTCGGCAGTATCACCAGCATTCAACTTTAGCCGATAGAATCTCCCAAATGCCATTTCCACTAGAAATGCAAGCGTCATTGTCATGTGCAGGAATCATTGCCCATTCAAAAATGTTGCCCGCAGTCTTCCGAACCACTGCACTATTGTTGGAAATCTTCAGTGATTTGCATTTAATGAGTGCTGGTCGAATGCCACAAAACAATACCAGCTGGTGCGCGGCCTGGGTTTGCACTATAGTGAACTACGGAGATTTTCGACGTGGCAAGAATGGGTCGGAATTGCGAGTCTATGCTACAGTAATTTGGTCATGAATTGAGCCCTGGTGCGTTCAAGCTTTCTTAATTGATTCTCCAAGCAGCGGTTCTTCACTTCAGGCCAATTATCTTTTTTCACACGCTGGGCATTAAAGGGAGATTCTCCACCGATTTTAAGGCGAAAATGACCACAAACGGTATCGGCACCTTTAAAGCCACTAATCCAGTAACGAAAATAGCTCGTATAATCTGCACTTGTGAAAACGTGAGTTTGCTACGTTTTCACGGTATTTGGTTTTGCTTCGATTTGACTAATTAAGCAAAACAATCCACATGTAAATCGCAACAATTTAATAAACAGGAGCTTTAGGCTACTGCTGAATTAAGATTTAACTCTGAGAATGGGCCTTATACTGATTCGAATATTTTGATTCGCGATATATGTCGCAGGATACTGACTCTTACGTACAGTAGCTTTATAAAATTTCAAAATTAAACAAAATTGTCATTCTTGAGCATGACACGGCGCTAAATTCTATTAGCAGTAAATTTGGATGACATTTTCGTCCCATGTGAAATGCCAATTTCAGACATTGCATACAGTAGATGAAAATATTACGTAATTTCAGAATGCTAGACCTTATGAGTTCAAGAACGTTTGCGGAGAACGCGTGAAAATCATCTCTGCAGCAACAAACTTATTCATACAGATTTCATCTTCGACCTTTTGACCAGAGCCACGTCAACGACCACGTTTTCCGTCCGGGCTCCGACGGCGCAATTAAAAGCTTGATCAAAATCAACCGATTCCAATCTTTCACTTCAGCAATTTAAGAGACCACATAAATAAAATTAAAGTCATATTCGGCTGATGAAAACGTCGGAACGTGGCCTGCGAGGACCATCGCATCGCACGCTTACTGCATTAAAGGTCAAAGTAATTTCCAACCCAACGACATTTCCTCGTTCATCTTCATCCGAAGTTGTAACAGATGAAAAGTTATCTGGACTTTAGATGAGATTTTCAACGGAGATGCGCTGCTCCGTGATGGACGTCTGTCTCTCCTACTTTCATTTTCTTCTATGCCAGAAAATCCATTCAGTGGCACTCCTGCAGCGCGGCCTTATAGGTCATCGATGTAATGGTTGGCAGCAAAATCAGTTCGCCAAAGAGGCTGCCAATATTTGGAAGAGTTCAAGGCATACCGTGGCTAGCATTTTATCAAAGTTAGCTTTTAGTTATGACGAGGGGGGCGACATGCCCGTCCCCCCGGTCCCTCAGACCTCGCTTTGAACTGGCAAGAGACCAAATGCTCGCTGGTGGCCACCATTAGATTTAATCACGGTGGGTGAGGTAGGGTGACATCCAATGCGTCTCGTAATCACCTGTGTTCGGCTAAAAATCTATATAAATAAAGAATGCTTTTTTGATGATTGGCATTGCTTCAATGGCATTGTGCTTCCAGCGGACGGCGAGGGATCGAAGCGATGGCGCTTGCGTCATGCCGTTGAGGAAATGCTTTTGTAGCTCATCTTCTCGACAACGAATGTACGTGCATAATAACGGAAAATATGACAATGGCGTATCTGACTGAGTCCAAACGAAATCCAGCAGTTCGTACATACACGTATAATCCCCATTCTAACTATACTTAGCATGAGTCCAGCACGGAATCAAGGGAAAACAATAATACGGGGTCCCCTTTCCACATACAAAGATATGCAGAGAAAATGAATTTTTACGATGCTTTAAAAGCCTTCTGCAAGCAATTATTAGAAACACTTTAAACGATGAAAATTGATTTTCAACTTAAACTCTTAACTAAAAAAATCACATATAAGCGATTGTAAAGTTGTATCATAATTTATATGTTTATTATACTGGTTGCTCACTTCCTGGATCCAGAGTAATCCAGCAGGTGAACCTTTTCTTATCAATGCTGATATGCTAAAAAGTTTGAAATCCAATGCATAAGCAGAATTTGCATGTGCATGTATATGAACAAGTTCTCGAACGTCTAATAAGATGCAATGCTTGTCATTACATTTTCAATGCGTATCATTACATCTTTAATGCGGCTGAATTAAACGACCCTGACGCTTGGTCAAATCGGAAAATTATATTTTACGTCACGATCAATTTGCCACCATCAAAATTTGAAATCCCATTAGAATACCAGCATTATCAAGGAGTCAGTCTTGCGGGTCAAGTAATATCGCGTTGAGTTATGTGCTCGCGTGGCTCTGCGAAGCCCAATTTGTCATTGTGGTCAAGTGAGCCTTCAGAAATCAGTTCCGAGCAACGGGGTAACACGCGTATGAATAGCTCATTAATGACTGCGTATTCAACTGCGCAGCTGCAAAGCCGTCATAAATCAATGCGCTCGAAGCCTGCTTTTATCGGACCACTTATAAAAAGATACAGGAACGTTAACTAAGCTTTGGATTTCTTCGCAACGCTATTGGTAATTAGCGATGTTGTTCCAAGGTTTTGCCTTTATGTACAATGTACTCGACAGCCAGTGTCACGTGCTTCTCGTTGCAGGTTGCCGAGTACCGCTGAAATACGTGCCTCGCATTGGCGGGGCAATAAACTGCCATGGCAGCATCGCTCAGCTATGCTCTGCTTCGCTTAAAATATTTGAATTGAGAGAGGAAATGAAAAGTATGCAGTTAGTCATGCAGGGTCGATTCCTATTCCATCATAAGGGACCGTATTTTAATTTCGATACAACCGCATTTTTCTCGAGGATAAAATATAGGCCTAGTCGGCGAGCAAATTGAGTTTCGGGAAGAATAAAATGTAAACATTGATTTGAACGATGTATAAAGCGAACTCTGTAAATACCGCAGCCACGGGACATTTGTAATAGAGTCGTAAAACCATGATGGACTTAGCAATTCTCAGAGTCAGTAATTACGCTGAAGGGTACCAGTCGAAATAAAAATGTATTTGCGCGACTAATAGGCAATATACCTCGCTATTAACTGCATGCTTAAAAGTACATGTATCATAAACATTCCTTTAAGTTACGAGTCTGTCATTAAGCCGATTTCATGAACTAAGCAATACCGACATGATCAAATTTCAGCAACTTTGAGATTACCAGCAGTCGTGATAAGATGCGAACGAATTTAGATTATACATTTTTTTGAAAATGTAATCTTAAGTTACTCGTTTGAGCAATAGCAAACATTTGAAATAACCTTTCATGTGCATTACGTCGAAAGAAAGGCTACCATTGGGACTGCCACTAAAAAGATCATTAAAGTATGGGAATGTGTCCCCAAGGGTTCAACGATGGCAGGATATTTGGAATGCATACGATTTTAATAAAACACGACAACCAGGTCAAATATCATCATGAAATCCAGTTTTGCTCACTCCTGCAAACATGAGCGATCTGGCTTTTATCCATCAGAGTGAAACGTAAGCTGCATGGCATGACATTAACGTTAGCAGTGATTGCCTGCTCAGCTTGTTTTCCAAAATGCACTACTGTTATTTACATCAATTACATTCAGCTGCAGCCACGAGGATATTGCCAGCATTCGACTTATCTTTAATTGATTCGTAAACATTAGCAAAAAATTAATTTCGTCCAACGCTATTCACGTCGTTAATGGTAAATAAAATGCTCTAAATCAAAATGTCGATTAATACAAATAATCTGCATTTTCACTTAAAAGGAAATAAGTGAATTTCTGCTTTATTAGCGCACTTTACGTGCCGGATAACATGGAATTCGTCGATGCTTTTAGGAAATATAAATAAAAAAAATACTTTCAACGTTTCATTTTTGTTGCACAAATATACGAGGAATATATTACAGATGTCAATTGTTTTTTCAGTTTTTTTCTGCAAAGTCGTTGAAAACAACACGCTGCAGTATATTATTTACAGCAGTGCAAATAACAGAAAATGCATTCTTAGGATGGGTATAATAAGAATAAGGAAAATGGCATTAACAAATCATTTTAGTTGCAAGTCAGAATGAGCAATATTTTCATAATTGCGTATCATGGAGGAATTTTCAGTAGCACTGCTACCAGTAGGTTTACCCATTTTAATTCATGTACTATAGTCATGTGCTAATAGAATATGTTCCATTTCTATTAATACAATATATACAGTATAACGCGATACCCTATAGTTAAATAAAATGCCTTTTGAACATACTTTCAACCAAATCCTTTTTAATTAAAAATTCTTTCTACATTTCCAAAAATTGACGTATCTTTCAATGCAACTAAGAAAGCGAATACGGTTGCAAAAAATCAATCAAGTGTTACAAGTGTACAAAATGTTGCGCACGTCAATAACTTTTGATAAACTAGGATATTGAGGATGGTCAAACAAGCGATATTAAGCTCTGCCTACATGATCAATTCTGATGGCAACCCGCCATTTAAATTGAGGCAAACTTAAGTTTTGGTTTGCATAACAAAATGGTTTTGGAAACCTTAATTACGACTACGAGATCGATTTAAATACACAAGAACGAATCGGTTGGGTCGGCCGCGACGATCATCCGTTTATACGCGTGGAAACATCTGTTTGGATCCGATATGTGCGTATAGCAACAAATCCATATATTGCCAAAAAGGAAATGGCAGAAAGTCTGATTCATTTTTACAAATGCAACAACTAACCGCTTCCCATTTGCATGGATAATGTACCGTGCAACGACAATGCCAGGATGGCCTCCAGGTTTGCGTCTGCATGCGTGTAAAGGAAGTGGTGCAACTTCTTGGAAAGTTAGAATTAAATCCATATTCAGTTGATGCAATTTTCTTATTCCTCAAAGTTGCGTATTTCATTCAAATTTCCAAAGGATTTTCTGTACAAGATGAAAAGCTAACGTTTCCTGCGCCAGGAGCAGGGCGAACTGGAACGTCCTCATAAATGGGTCCTGAATCATTCAGCGTTCTATAAGCTTTTAAAAAATGTAATGAGATTCTATGCCAAAAATGGTCATTTAACCATTATTTTGAAATATGCATCGTGATTCAGTGAAATGAAATATTGAACGTTCTTGGTGTGGTTCCTGCGCGCGCTATCTATTCGTTTTTAACCAATTCATTCGTGTTAAAAATTATACTTAACTAAAACTGCTGAGTTTAGATCTTTTAACACAAATTATCAGCACGAAACCATGGAAAATGACCATTGGTAACTCGATTTAATCGCGCAATCAATATACTCGACAGAGCTCACTCTGAACAGATCACTCGCATCGTATACACATCAGCAACATTTATAAACTTAATAACAAACGTGTTCGCAGTAAATTTACTATAAACACGAATCATTAACAAATGCTACAGACGCCCATCGAGGATCCCTGCAACACTATTCAGATCACGTTTTCCTCATCAACATTAATAGAATATTGCATAAACGATACCGAAATGCTACGGTAATTTCATAGCAACTCAATATAGTTCTACAAAACACGAGCATTACCGCACTCGTAAAATACACCGAATTAGAAATACGGTAACTGTAGCCGAGAAGATGGCCATATATACACGCCATATCGCTACTCCCATAAACGTAAAATCTTACACCTCACGCTGTACACCTACTCAAAACGATCTAAAGTCGCGTGACAGCGCGGGAGGAGGCATTTTGATACCCTTTTAGAGAAACGTGCGTCTCGTCAAAATGGCAGCTCTTTTTAAATGCAATTTTGCAGTTTCCATGCATCGAGGAAGGTAGCAACGAAACGCTGCACGTCTCCCGAAACATTTCATAAACCTGCGTTATGCAAATATTTATGGCATGTGCACAAAACGATGTTTTACGACATGAAAATCGTGTCTTCCGCGCGGCACGAGGAAGGCATATGGGCAAGTAATTGAGCCGGAGCGTGCAAACTGCAATTATTCTAATATCTCACGAAAGGTGGCAATTCGTGCTTTTGCTCCGAGGAGACGGATAAAAAAACTGCGATAAACTTGAATTAATAGCCGGGGCCTCGCTAATGGGCCGTTATTACTTCACGCAGCCCATGCACCACACCTTTTGTCGAAAAGCTTCGCTCCGCGCAAAATGCTTTATGGTCCCCCCCCCCCTTTTTTTTTTTTTTTTTTTTACCGTGCGCTTTGGGCGTGCGAATAATCCTCATTTGCGAGTGGAGGTAATAAAAAGCATTGCCAGCGTCTTATCTCGAGCGCGGAGGCTGCGAAGTAGTCCTCGCAAAATTGCGACGCCGATTGAAATCTGGAACGAAATTACTTCGGAGATTCGATTGTCCGCGATACTATGTCACGCTCTTGCTGGGTGATAACGAGTTTTCGAAATGCTCTGCTCTGAAATGGCGAAGGAGATCTGGCGTAATAAGTAAAACTTGTCTATATTGAACGCTGGTGAATTGGCTTTAAATGGCCGATGTAAGGAGGAGTTCGTTACTTCGAGGAATGTACGTTGAAGGTACGTTCAGTTAGGTCAATCACCAAAGTGAACTACTTCACCGAACTAGTTCACGAATGATGAACTAGAGTGAACGACGTATTTCACTTAATTGAGTCAACTAATCTTTTTTTTGTACATTAAGTCACAAACAATTGCGTGGCACGCGTCACTCGTTCTCGCCGGTTGGACATCAAAACTGGCGACACGGAGTTACCCTATTGGTCTTTACGTATTGGTATTTGCATGTGGCAAACTTTGTATATAATCTACAACGATAGATTATGCGGTTGTGGTATAGGAAAAATTCTTCTCAAATAAAGTCAAACATTGTTCTGAAATGATGCGTTATCATACAGTTGGGAAACAAAATTCGCAATTTCCCAATGAAGAAACACTTCATGTAGCGACAGGGGTTGCGACAAAGTGTCCAATGCGACAGGTTTTTATTGTAACCTCAATGTCAGGCTGGGATGCGTTGGCACCTGTGGCAAGATGATCCTAAATGAATACCTTGTCGATTTATCAACAAGCAATAAGCCGTTGATCCCCGTGTCTTCTCCAAGTCACCCGAAGGTTTTCAATGACAAAAAAACGTCTTCATTAAGAAGTAGCGAGCTTAACATCAAGCTGCGAAGATAGTCATCTAAATGAACCCCGCTCCCATTACTGCGTCTTATAAAAAGACTTTGCTTCCAAAATCGATTATTTGCTGCTAATTGAAATGTTAAATAAATTGCAGTTGTGCTCAAACGCTAAGACGTTTAAACCGAAACATGGCACCAAGCTGAACGGAAACTTTTTCTCTTCCTGCGGCACATCTGAGCAACGATCATCTCCATTTCCCATGGTTTCGTGCTACTCTACGTGGCATACAAGTTTCACGAAGCATTGGCCTTTTTTTCCTTTTCCAATTAATGGCCCCATTGTTTGTAATTTAAGAGTTGACTGCAACATAAAATGTACTGATTTCCATAATGATAGTCATTTCTTTACTGCTCCTTGCATTAGTACCAGGAAGAAAAAAAAGCGCTTTGTACAGCGAGCATCCATCCATTCAGGCGTACATTTGCTCATATAATATAGTGGCGCATGAATACGATGCCTCCTTAGTCTCCATTTAAATGGAAAGACATCATCTTCCATAACGTCTTTAATAATCGCAAAATCGAAGGAAACTAAGACAGCGACTTACAGTCTATACTGTATAGGCTCAGACTCCTATATATTAGAAGAAAAAAGAACCAAAAATAATATAAAAAATTGTTCGCTCGGGTTTTAGCGTCGTTCCTTTATTCAAACACTGCATCTTAAACGGCACAATTCATCCATCGCTGCCATAAACGCTGATCGTTAAACGAAGCACAAATACAAATGGTTCAGAATGTGCAAAAGAATTTTTGGGCATCATTAAGGTTAACCCCCATTGAAAATCTATCACAAAAAATGCGGAAGATGCACCAAATACTGTACATACGTATACAGTTGATATTCCCTAAAACATTAATTGGCAGAACAGATTTGCATCATTGGAATATACTGAACTGCACCGTACACTTAGTGCAAATTCATGTATAATAACCATAATCGAAATGAGTGGGATTAAGCTTTTGTAGAATCCTGATAATTGGAAATAATTGCATTGTTGCCATAGAGTCGCTTGTATATTTCAAAATGCCTAAAAACCAAAACACTTCAGAAAACATACCGCGCATAGTTTCAAAGCTGTATACAAGTTCACGAATTACAGTTGAGATTTCCAACAGTATCCAAGTTAATCCACTGTAAAGAAAACAAATGTTCGACTTTCGAAAACAATCTCAAAAACTCGATTTAGAAACCGGCTATATGAAATACCCGGAAACCCTCTGCGTTATCTCGAGTGATACTTTTCATCAAATCAACTCAATTGCATTTTCTTGCAGTACGCGTTTAGACCTAGACCCAATTTTATCAGATTAAAAATGAAAACCCAATGGAATACTAACGTTGAATCTACTGATAATATGAATTCGTCCGCTCGACGTTACGCCATAGGCATCTTCTGGATAAAATTCTGGAAACTTTCTTGGAAAATTCTTTGCGCCTTATCTTAGATACACAGACATCTGTTTTCCGAACCATTTTGCTGCATTTTCAAAAGCTTATCTAATGCAACAAAATAAATGTAGAGTGATTGAGTATAGGCAATCGCATTAATACAACTTTGTTGGAGATTGTCTCGTCAGGTGAAAGCTGATGACCCATATTCCACGAATCGCTATGTCGGCAACCCCAAATTGAGCTTAACAAGAAGAAAATTCAGGCCCTCTTACAAATACACCCACTATTATCCCGTACAGATATCATAGAAATTGTAGTAATACATAGTTGCACAGCAAGAACGTACTGTGCAACATACTTAAGGGTAAGAGCACGTTAGCACTTTGGTCGCCTAGTGGTAAGGGTCTGCAATACCACTACGCGACACTAAGCTGTTTAACTCGTTTAACCAACGATTCGTGAGGACTCCCACAGAAATATATTGATCAGAAAATGCTGGAAGAAATCCATTCTCCATCTCTTCCAAAAGTTTTCACCGGCCAGATATGTATTTCAAATTTTTTTAAATCATAGGATTTTGGCAACGAAGTTGAGAAGTTGATAAATGACTCGAAGCAAGCTAAGAAAACCCATTAGCGACGCCCTCCTCAAATTTAACGAAATGCTCGTTGCTAATTTCGGAAAATTCCTTAATGGACGATAGCGTGTTGCTCCTCCGAATTTCATTTTTCCCCAAAAGCGGCAGTAAAACAACACTGTTGGCATTCTCGAAGATTGCAAGGGTTGCATATACGGCTCAGTCGGAATCCGAGATAAAGTCGATGTAAGCCCAAAGCGTGTATTGGGTAGCAAGAAGGGGGTATATAATGGCATTTTGTGCCCCGCTAACGGGCCTGAGACGACTCGCAAATTGCCCGTTACGATCACATTTGGTTCGTAATGCCAGGCAGCATGGGGGGGCTCTACGACACGAATTTGCATTTATATCAAACCCCGGTGCTGTTTGGCATTTTCCCCGTGAATTCTCTTTAGATATTCCGCGGATGTTGCGCCCGGCAACCAAGTTCGGGGCACGCCGGGATATGCGATATCCGACGCAATTTTCTACGAAAAATTAGAATCGCGAGCAGTAGCTAAGGAAAAAATGATCGCGGAATAAAAAGAGAAAAACGCAAAATGTGGCCTGTGGTGAAATAAGAATGAAAAAGGGGTGACAGGAAACGACGAGGCTATGCGACAAATTATATGGTGCAAAAAAATATAGATATATATATATTCGGGGCAAAGTTTTGATAACGTAACTAGTCAACCGCTAAGTTCGAAGCAAAATTAAACAGTTTTAGCAAACTCGTTCACACGCAGCTTCGATTAACCCTTCAGCTATAGTATTCCTAGTTCGGCTCGATTGTGCCAAACTTCATTCGCATTTTTCTCATAAAAACTTTTTTTCTATCATCAAACTTAAAGCGCGTATCAACGAAGCTAAAAAGCTGGTTCTAACATCACTTAAGAAAATGAGAAACATCAGCAAACCAACGACAACTATTCTAAAGTTGCGTAAACTCAATTTACAAGGGTCAGAACATGCGCGTGCCTTTGCAATGCAAATCTGAATTCTTTGTTCGAAGAAATCAGCAGTGTTGTCAGACTAAAGCTATGATATACAGTATATACTGTAAGAAAATCCCCGATCAACTTCAGCGGCGCCATATTTCTCGGAATCCCCCGTTAATTCCGCCTAGGTGCCATAAATAACTCCAACTCTTAAAGTCGCCATCAACATGCAAACTGCGATGAAATTCCCGCGATTGCTTCCTGGGTGGCAAAAAATTCACTTCCAGCCCAGGTTTGAATGATGAGGCGTTTCACTCACATTCACGGAGGTGCCGAGGCCTGGCCGTTGACGGCGCTCCTATTAGACTCTCTCTCATAAGTCATGCAGCCAACGTACGCGATATTTATGGCATCCATTTTGCGCCGCCATAAATGCATAGGATATTGGAGGAGCCAATCGGCGTCGACGTCCAACCTTTATTTATCTATGTAAACCTTGGCGACAATCCTCGACCGTTCGCGACGACTGCGGTGTGCGTGGGGGGAAAAGTTGACGCGTGATTTTCACTCGGCACCAAATGGCAGAGTTTTCTGCTACTGCGTCACGTGTATAAAATGGCCCCCGTATGTCTTCCAGACAGAGATGAAGTAGCCCTCATTGTTTACGTGAAAAATGCGCCGAGACAAAAGAGGATAGGAAGAGAACGGGCCGAGAGGGCGTCAAAGGCTACGCGAGATACCGGTATATGGCGAGAAATGCTCCAGGCTGCTGCTGCTGCACTTTGCTTTTCATGAGCTGCAGAGGATGTCCAGAATGCGAAAAAAACGAGCTGAAAGGATGGACTTATTGATGCCGAAATGATGGCCCGTATATACGGGCATCCTATACGCTTATCCGACAGTTTCAGTCCCTGAGCTGCAGCGAATGGGAGGAAATTTACAGATTTGCATTCTGTATGTACATGGGAAAAACATGGAAGAAGTAGGAAATTGGAAGCCATGTTACTCCTTCAAAGAGCTCCCACTCTAAGTCGCCGAATTTGGATCACTTTGGGTGAATACAGTCGAACCCTGATAAGTGGAAACAGTCGAATGTACATGTTGATAAGCAGGAAAATCAATTAAAGTAGTCAGAAATTTTCTTTACGTTTTTGACCAACGTGATACTGAACAATGTACTTACAATGATTCATATAGTACAGTACCTCCGTTTAATAGTGTAGAATGAAAGGCACGATTTTCTTCAATTCTGGTAGATTGTAATTTGTGCGCATGTACTTGTACACTGTGCCGCACTCACTGTCGCCAAATAGTTTTACATTCCGAAAAGCGGGAATTTTTCCTATCCTGCTGTACGTAAATGCGCCTTACGGACTGCTGCCAATTAAGGAGTCGTTATAAACCGCGAGGCGTGATTTCCACTTATCCGGTCTTAAATATGCACAAAAGCTGCACATGGGGCTTGCGAATAATCGCCACACAGCCGATTTTTTCATTTAGGAGGTTTTCACTTATCGGGTTTTATGTAGGCCTAACGTAGAAAACGTATTCAAAAAGTTCGAGGTTTTGAAATGTTTAAAATTTAGAATGAATTTGTAGAATCGCCCTTTTAATCTAGGTGACGTGGGCTATAGGAACCCGGGTTCGCTAACCTGACATTGGCTTTCGGGATTTTCCAAAGGGCCTCCACTCTGATGTCGGGAAACCACACGATTGTTGCCGGATCGTTAAAAAGAATCTTGAAATGTATACGATAATTGCTACGCAACAATTAAATTAGTTGGTTGCTAGGATATTGATACCTTATCTAAATGACAATCAAATACATTTTGGAAATTTGTAATTCTCGTTAGCGTGCATTGAGACATAAGAAGCAGGTATAAAAATATCAATAGAATGCGGTGATTTTAATCGTAAGATTTACTACAGCAACTCACTAGTGGACAACTTGCATTTCATGAGCTATACGTAATACAGTACAATTTGTACATCATATCTGGTTAAAAAAAATTGATTTAAAAAATAACGAGCAATGTCCAACTACTTTGAAATGAAGTACTTTTAGCAGTACATGTACTTCTTTACTTTTCTTAGACAAGATGGTAAAGTCATCTATTGAAGCACAAGTGGCATAAGACATCCACAAAAGGCGGCTGTATAGGTGACTAACGTCAAACTCTCTGAAACCATGCAGTGACAGATTGAAGGAATGAATAACTACTGTTCAGATAAAATACTAGATAAATGAGAAAAGGAAACCAACGAAATTGAGAAAGACAGAACTGCCCAGTGGACGTTCAACAACCGTGGCGCTTAGGGGAGATGTCGCGAGGCAAAAGCCAAAAATGCCATTTTGGGAAATTTGGGAGCTAGTTAAGGTGTATACAGAAATGTGTTCGGCTTACTGAGTAGTTCAACCTATAGGAAGGAGCATGCGTACACTCACTTTGATGATGTGGAAGGCTCAATCAATATACAGGACGAGACATAAGAGTTTTAAGAGTATATCGAGTATGAGGGTTTGGGCAACCATCATGTTACAAAGTGAATATAATTTTAACTCTGTATCAAAATGATTCAACAAGAATGGCAAATAAAATTGATAACACGATTATATAAATATATATACCGTATCCAATGTTGTCCAAGACAAGATAAATGCATTTTCAGCATTACGTATGGCAAAAACAAACGAGGAACATTAACGCAAAGCGAAATAAATTTTTAATGTGCATGTATGTGTATTTTATCCAATAATCATCAAAACGGGATAATCACGTCATACCGTGTAGCAAAAGACAGTAAAAGGCGCATTTCCGAAAAATCAAATTACTAAATTTCCAGCATAAGACCGCAATAATAAAGAGTAAATTTTACGTTAAGTAGCCACTGTCCTGAACTGATAAATGAAATAATTAGTATAGTAGAGACCTTCGTAGGCATTAATGCGTTATTGAAACATATATTGTATATGTATCTGCCATGTCCTCCTCGTTCAAGACTAAGTTGGCCCACTTCAAAGAACAAATAAACGTTGTGATAGACTCGCTTGCATCGATGATACAAGAGTTAGTACGATTACGTTGCATCAATTGGCCATATTCTACGATAATATATAGAGAAACTACTACTGCAACAACAGCGGGCTTAGCGTTCATTGTAGGATGCCTCTTCACTTAAGACTTTAGTGGTATCAAATTGGCCCACTTAAAAAATGGAGATGCAATGCGTGCATAGTATAAAATTTGTAACAATACAGGCTGCATTAATAATTCATGACTGGCTTGTGCTTAAGCTAAAATCCCAAATACGAGATTACAACGAGCATTTTTTTAATCGAACTGCCTGTTTAAAATCAATAAACGAAAAGCGAGTTTCGCCTACTTGTGCACGATTGAAAAGAAAGAAATAATAGGATTAAGAATTTCCATCGAAGACGTGTACAATGATCTGGGCACGTGATGCAGGGGAAAGTTGCTTAGGCTAAGTAGGTATTAGTTGGTTAATGGATAAATGTTGCGAAACTCATTATTTGCTCTTCAATGACCATGGAAGTTCACTAATTATTGATTGCCTAGATTATATCGAGCACATTATTATCATCGCATAATATAGCAATTTTATAAGTTACATAATACACCTATTCGACCTTAAGAATGTTTTACAGCGACAAATCACTAGCATAATTTACAGGCATGTCAAAAGTATCATACATGTACTTTCAAACATTTAAAAATTAAATCAAACAATGTTTCTCCTTGTAGAAAAGAACATCATTCACACATCATACACTCTAAGAAATAATCGTGAAATTAGGTGTTTTTTTAACACCCAAAGGTGTTTGCTTGCCTTTTTTGAGGTATTTTGAAGTATCTTGAGGTGTTTAAAAATATTTTGGTACTTACAAACACCTAATGGTATTTCTTAACTCCCAAAAAGGTGTTTTGAACACAAAAAAACGTTGAAAAGGTGCTTATAAAGATACCCTTTATGGGAAACCAAGGAAAAGGCACAACTAGTGAGGCTCTCTGAAGCGAGTCGAGATAGCAGAGTGGTAGCGTGAGGTATCCAAGAATGG
>JAQGBX010002718.1:0-19422 GCA_034698745.1 Megaphyllum sjaelandicum | reverse complement strand
GCAACGAAAAAAATGGCGTAGCAAACTGCTTTTGCATAACTAAAAACTAGAAAATCAAGTTTGCAAACTAAGTTTGGCGTTCCCGTCGAGTGTTGGTGAGATGTAAGGGAAATAGCCAAACTTTTTGGCGGTGGCGCTGCTATCGACGCTTCGTCCGCACGATATCGATGATACTGCAGACGACAGCATATGATATCGTATCTATCGTGTTTCCTCTGTCGTCTGCTCAGTTTTGTCAATATGGTTTGTATAAATTTTTCATAAAAACTAGTTGACGTTTAAAGTTTGGGGTTTGTGGTTTTTAGTTTTGGTTTGGTGGCTATAGTGTGTACCCGACTTCAGAACAGGCGAAATTTAAATTCTTTCGTTAAGATAGGCAAACGAATAAGAACAAACAACAAGATTCACGTTAAATGCATTGATGGTATACGAAACAAATCGAAGTTTCCTCCAACACATCATCAAGAACGCCAACAAGAATTGAATTTATAAAATTCCCTCAGATTCCTGCACAATACATTCACTGTGTACTTGCAAGGGTTACGGGATTTCTCGAAATAAAAATCTAAGAGGTTCCGGCGTTAAAAACAATCGGGAATGTCAAGATTTCCTCAAGATGTATTGGTTAACATATTAATGGAATATATAACGCGAACGAAGATTGCTACGAGTGCATGCGGTATCTTAATATTCAAGAAACACCACAAAATTCCTTAGAATTCATTAAGTCAAGCGTGTAAAAGTAAAGCATTAATTGCGCGATGGTTATTGTTAACAACGATGACCTGGGTGTTTTTTTTTAAACTAATTATCTTTCGATTTTGCACACGTGACTTCATGTACGACTGACTAGACTTCTTCCATATGTGCTCTTCACAGAGGATGCGAAATAAACACTGGCCCAGAAACGCCTTTCCCGAACGCACTTTTCGTGCCAAAGAAAAAAAAGCCGTAAATTTCACGCTAATAAATAATGCATAAGCTGGTGCATTGTTTACAGCACCTGAGGCGCTCCACCCACCCTCATGCGGCGCTTCACATGATTTTGTTCATCCCTCTGGAATCTGACTGTATTAACCAATTCGTGCGGCCATTTTGGGGTTAAGCTTGTACCGGTTCTCACCTTTTAGCCTAAACTGCGTTTACCCCAACGATCCACCCTCGAGACCTTCAAAATTGCGCTCCTGGGACCCCAGCTGCATGCAAGACCAGATGAACTCGTGTCCAACTGCGCCAACCATTCTGTAATCGCAATAAAGTGTTTAGATCTGTTAGCCAGGAAGATCAATTCACTTAACGGACCGTTAGTCCACTTCAACGTTCTCTTTTTCCAGCAAAGCCATAAAAAAGCTCATCAACCTGCTCATCGACCTGCAGAAAAGAGCTCCTTTTCTGGCATGCCAGAACAGTATGCACATACTTTACAGTATTAGTATAATAAAACCCACTGATAGCACGGTTCAACTTCACTCCCAGCGGTGTAAAAACTACAAGAAAAGTAATGATCAAATGTCATCAAAACGGTGTACGATTACACGTATTTGCTTTACAAAAAAAAGCGTCCCGATAAGTTCGGATCGCTCCAAAAGTGCACACCCAATTAAGGAACCAATAAAACTTCGTTCAACGGTTCAAATGTAATCCAATTTTGTTGCACTTTTACAGGCTCAATGGTAGGCATTTTTAGGATGTATGCAGCCAGGGTTATTATAAAAGAATCATCGAGTTTTAAAAAGAAAAATGTTGTCCAGTTCGGCCCATTCACGCTGAAGTGTGTCCCTATCAATGCTATTCGAGCACTCGAACACACAAAACGCTTTCTGCTGCATAGCCGCCATTTTGGATACTGAGTTCATGCTGCTACATGTACCTGGGCGTTTAACGCAAAGTTTGCAAGTGCGCATTTTAAACTTGGACTTTTCCCCTTTCTTTTTGTGTGTCATTTACTATTGCATCTGTAATACTTACCAAAATATACTGTATCTTTTTAAAACCCGATGATTCTTTTGTAATATCCCTGTACTAATATATAACATGTAAAAGCATTGCACAACAGCGAATTTTCCCGAGAACGAGGGTTTAGTCCGCATAACATCGATGTAATGAAAAGTTAATGGGGTTCGACGATGCATTTAAAAAAAGAAGACATCAACTGAGCATGGCGATGGGCAAGATGGCCGCTCCGCAACACGTAATTTGGTTGCAAAACATGCCCTGCAGACCAGCAATAGCTAGCTAGTGTAGAAAACGCATGATACGAACGTAAACAACATCTCAACCATGCAAATCCGGTTCGAGTCGGTTTGCATCCCTTTCCCTCTTCAACGCTCGTTCAATAAACTTACAGAACGTCAGAAATTCGTTCGCAACATGTCCATGCAGAACCTCCTCCCTGGGCTCTGGATTCATGGCCCATCATGGTGAATCCAATTGTATTTCTTTCTCGGCGGCCATTTTAGATTCGACAATCTGCGTATTTTTAACTTCATCGTCGTTCGTCGACAACGACGGGATTATACGCCAAACTTCAACTATAAACTCGACGTCATACAAGACTGGCAATCATTATATCGACGCAAATTTGGCTCGATGAAGTAATCCGACACCGAAAAAATAATAATTAAAATTAAATGGATGCTGACTATTATTAGGATTAAAAACTAATATGACGTGTTCAAAACGTATACGTACACCTGGGACTGCAGAATAAATGATGACGCCATCATCAGAAATATTATGAATGACGTGTTTTTGATGACGTCATTCATCGATGACATTTAATCGAACATTTGTTGTACATTTAATAAGAGTATTTTTTGTACATTTTTTCAGGCACATAATCAGATGTTCTGCATCTTCAAGTGGTTCGATTGTAGGAATAATGTTTGACGAGACTTAATTATACCTCGACCAATGATAATCATTGCCTTGCCCAACGTTTTGGCATTACATTGCCTTCCTCAGTATAGCTAACAATAATTACATTAATTACATTACATAATTACAATAATTAAATTACATTACTTTCGTATATGCGTGCAACGTACATTAAAATTACGAGCACAAAATTTATATTGACAATGTTCATTGACAATAGTCTCACTAAATTAACATAATATTTACCATTACTACTTTTATACTAAATCTAACAAGTAATAATTAATTTACTAACAAAGAACATACCATGCTCGAATGAAAACCATAAATCTTCCTCAGTTCAATTCAATTTGACGACGAATCTTCCATAGTAACCGAAAAACATCCAAAATTAAATTGTGTTTCATAATACATGTGTATTTTAGAGAATTTCATATAGACGCAGATTATTGAAAACGTGGTCAACAAATGGACGTAAATTCGAGGAAAAAACGCTTTAAATTTCGCACCATAGTGTTAAAAAAGCGCCACCTATACTAAAGAAAAAAGTAGGTGGCCTAGTCATTAAAATGGAGGGAAATTTAAATTGGTTACTGTACTATATTCAACTTGCTTATCGCAATTACAAATTAAAACCAAATACAGTCTGTACAATTTAAAATTTCGTTTTAAGCATCTAACTGCGTTTACATGAAATTCGCCAAAATACATATGTATTATGAAAAACAATTTAATTTTCTGTTTCAAATGAACGTCAGTTTTGGATTTATCTGATTATATGCCCGAGAAAATGTATAAAAAATACCCATTATATGTTCGAAAGAATGTTCAAAAAATTTTCGATTAAATGTCATCGATGAATGACGTCACCAAAACCACTTCTGATGGTTCCAATCGTAAATTGTTTAGTGATGTCATTCAAAAGTTTTTTTGATGATTACGTCATTCATACAGGGTTGCCAGTTTTTTTATAGATTGGTCTTGCCTGACTTTTCCTGACTTTGCCTGACCATTATGGTAATTTTTACTGACTTCTAAAAACATTTTTCCTGACCATATTTCAATAAATTGACAAAATTTTAATTATCTTTAAAAGATGTACAAAGGCTAGCACAATTTCCGTTTCTTGTACAAATGTTGAATTTGTTCACCAATAGATGCTTCTTCCAACTGAGACCTCTTTTTTTCAGTTTCAAGACTTTATATTGTCAATAGTGTAAAGCCTTATTTTTTTTTCCTGACCAAATTGCTAATTTTCCTGACTTTTCTAGCAAAAAAGGCTATTTTTCCTGACTCTTCCTGACATTATTTTTCTTCCCTGACTTTTCCTGACTTTGCAGAAACTGGCAACCCTGTATTTTAATGAAAAATGAACAAGATTAAAAAACAAAAATACATGCGGTTTCTAAAAGACGCGCAGAGGAGGTCAACGGTTAATCTTAGACGAGTCTGCGAAGAGGACCTGACCTTTAACCTTTAATTAAAAAATGTAGGTAAGCTGCATGCTGCGCCTCCTGCCAAGACATTTCAAAAAGACGAGGAAAAAAAAAAAGATTACGGGTTCATGAAAAAATGACCCGAAGGACAAAAGAAAAATTTCACTTTTGCTTAATTTTTTTTTTCAACTCGTTTTCCTGGTAGCTTTTTGTTAAGAGGATTTATTGAATTATGACAAATTGTAAGATATTAATATAGGCATTGTTCCCGATGAGGTGTCCTTTTGTTATACCCGCTCGGTTCTTTGCCCCAATTTTCACAGAATTTTCGTGAATCCCCCCAAAATATAACTACCGTACACAAGTACTACCGTTAGTGCAGCGTAGGACAAATCGCTTAATACGAATTCCTGTTAATACGAACTAATTTCCAGTCCCCATCCCAGGGTAAACGTCGAATAACGTTATACTTTCTTCGTTTAAAACGAACTCTGATATTTTAAAAAAAAATGTCCATTAAGACGAATGAATTTGAAAAGCACCCCAAAGCAGTCAGGTTACATGAATGTTTCGATGAAACAAATTTGTTTGCACGGTTTTTCAAATACATTCATGTACGGTACGAGTATGTGTGAAAGTAAAGACGAGAATGGAGTCTACGACAAAAGTTCCAGGACTTTCCCAGTACGTCTTAACGAGGAGTCCCTGTAATATCCTTCTTGAGCACTTGATATTAAGGCGAAGACGTACATGTGCATTACGTGTACTTTTTACAAGATTCTTTCATGTCGCATCGACCAAACTTGCAGTATTAAATATTTTGTGATAGTAAAACGGGGAATTGACCTACATGTAACGTAAGGTAAGTAGTCCTATTGACCTTTCCACAGGTCCTTAAAATGACCTCGAAGGAGGAAAAAATGACTCATCCATATCACAGTTTATACAGTAGCCTACATGTACACCGTACGTGTCCACATGCCCTCTGACAATTATTTAATGCCCATCGGTCAAAATTCAAATTTTCAACGCCCAAAATGGCCATATAATTTTAGTGCATCCTAGTCTTACTAACGACATGCTAATCGGTAAATGATACCAGCTGGTTTAACCACAACCTACAGGAAATGGCGTGGGCAGCTCATCATAAAGGGTCAAGATTGAGTGTTCTCCAGCGGTCATTCGTGAATAAACAAATATTATTTCTAACATTAAAATTTGGTTGTATTGTATTTAGAAAGAGTAGGCGTTTGTTTGGCTACTCGGATCATGGTAAAACTTACAAATGGCACTCCTGAAGTCCAGCGCACAAAAAAAGGAATGCATTCATTGGATTGAATTAAAACGGCCATAAACCTCAGCGAAGCTTTCAAAAACAACAATTACCTGTTCAAAAATAAGATCCAAAGGTATACACCTACAGTGTACGTAATTCATGAGGATAATCTTTATCCATAAGCTGAGAAGAGGTCATCAAAAATGTACGTAAATACGAAATTCATTGTCCATATCCTGAAGAAGGTTTTAAAATGCAATACGCCTCAATTCAATACAGCAACCTTAGCATGTCCATAACATTAAGCATGACCAGGAGCGTTGGATGTCCAAGAGTCGTTCGAGATTTGTGCTCAAGGTTCGTAAATAAGGATGATTACGAGTCCAGTAAAGGAAATGAAAGAGAATGTACGTTGATTGAATGCGAATCTTTGTCCATCAATAGGAGTTTTTCAGGACTTTTGCTCAGTAGGATTGAAGAATCAAGAATGATACATGTTCACAAATGTAGATAACATTGTCCGTATAAGCTGAGGAAGGGTCATTTACAACTCGTTTACAACTTGTAGTTATTATGTAGTTATCATTTCAAATGATTGGAAAAAATTTCCCCGTTTGGAAACGTGTCCAATTTTCAAAAACACCGCTTCCAGACGTTCCGTTGTCGGTCGCCAGATGGCAGACAATGACGGGCAAGAATAGAGAGCCAGGCAAGAAGAGGAAAGGTCATCCAACTAGAAAAGAGGGTGGTAACTACTAATGAACTCGTAGAGACAAATTCGTACAGTTGAGGCTGAGCATTGAGCTGCTCAAGGCACAAAGAAACAAAAAAATTCATTTCTGGAACTAAACAATCCATGATCCCGCAATTTCGATTACGACATTGTCCATCAGCTAGGACATCGTCTTATATATCCACCTTCAACGTACTTCATTTTAAATATTAACTAGCTGTAGGATATATTTTTGCCCATGCTGTCTAAGGTGCATATTCGATCGACATTCAAGATCTGAAAAAAATATCGTACGTACAATATCAAACGTCATATTCCAACAAAATCCATAAAACCAAAATCATAAAATCATTGTGTATCGAGAAAAACACCCTAAAAAAACATTGCACAAACACAGAGTCAGCTAGCTATAATCGCGACGTTTAATTTCCAGAAATCAAAAAAAGAAACCTGTTAATTAACCACGTGATTTACGAGCGCAGTCTGCAGGAAAAGAGGGAGTCGCTGTCCTCCATGGAGTGCCACACCACACGAGAGCAGAGCAGCAAAATCCTCCATGAAAAAAATCAATCAAAAATTGCGCCACAAAGTGCAGATTCAACGTTTCAAAAACGCTCATGAAACTGACCAAACCCCCGTCTCAGCAGACGGTGGAAAATCATCCAAGACAGCTTGAACAACAAATAAGAAAACCAGCTAGCGCACCATCATAGCGATCATGGCACAATAGACAAGGGCAGGGAGAAGCATGCAGCAGAAGCCAACAACAGGCACAATGCTATCCCATAATCCTCTCGGAGGAAGTTAAGGTGTCTGACATTGACTAGCCTGCAGGACTTTCAGCTCGAGGAAGCTAGAGGAGGACCCGGAGGAGGGTCGAAAGACAAATATATTCCTCAGGGCTTGACCCAAAAACTGACCATCAGAAACAGGTACGTTTAAAAGGTCGTTTTTCTGTGTCTTCAGACGTGATTATAGCAGCAATCGGCAGCAAATCCTTGCTCAGCAGCACTTCTCAACTATAAACTCAGCAATATATTTGCATGCATGGCGCTGCTCATGGAAGAAGCGGCGCCACGTTTTTGGGGCAGCAAAATCACAAATTCGAAAGATTCAGAACGATGAAGGTAAGTGAAAAAAAAAAAACCGGCCCTAAAAACAGGACAAAGTGAAAAACGACGAATCTGAAGAAATGCGTTAGTCATGCACTGCGCTCTGGCAAAAGTAGGCCTAAGAGGGGAATCGCCATTAACGGCTCGTTGTTGTCTGGAGGACGAGGTGCACAACCTTGAAACCAGTTCGGGTTGCTGCTGCTGCTGATGATGATGAGGTAAATATGCGGCACACGTGGACACAGGTGCATGCAGATAACGGGCAACGTTTTCTGACCAATGCTGCTTGTGAACGCCCACGATTTTGCTGCTTGATCGAGCTTTAATTATTCGACCTGCTGCTAGACTTTCTGAGTTTTCTGGAAAATTATCAAGAACCCACGATTGTTCTGCTTGAGCTTCTGTTACTAATTTCTAAGCTTACCGGCTGCTAGTATCTTCTGAGAAAAACTTACTGGCCAAATTCGAGGAGCCGAAATTCTGCTTAGATCGATTTGAGGTTTGTGTCTGCCAACCCTTTACGACCTGGTCAGCTCGAGAGACCAAGATTGTGCAGTTTCAGTTTCGTTTCTTTTGCTTATTCCTAAGGTTAGGTTACTGCCATGGTTGCTAATATTTTCTGAGCAAGCTAGCTGTCTGGCTAATTAAAGATGCCTAGATTGTGCTGTTTGCATGAGCTTCGTTTCTGTTAGTAATTTCTGAGCTAGCTGTTTAGACCTTTCAAGAAACCGAGATTCTGCTTCTGGCCAATTCAAGAAATTGAGATTTTGCTGCTTGAGCTTCGTTTTTGTCGCTACTTCTAAGCTTACTGGCTGTTAGCTACTATTTTTTTGAGATAGCTCTGTGGAGATACTCCATGTAAATCACAATATTGTTTCTGTTTGTGTTTTGCTGTATGTCTGCTGCCACTTTCTGTCCAATTCAAGCAATGGAAATTCTGCTTTTCGTATAAGTTTTATGTTTGCTACTTCTTCTTGAACTATTCGAGCCTTTTAAGATTCTGTTTCTACTTGCTTAGCTCGCTTTCTGGTGCATTCAAGAATGGAAGATGATATGCTTCTGCTTGAGCTTTGTGTCTACTATTACATTCTAAGCGTCTTAATTTTTGCTAGCTACTGCTTTCTGGCTGATTTCTAAGCCTTGTGCTCAATCAAAGCTGCCAAGATTCTACTGCTCGAGCTTTGTGTATTTTGCTACTTTCTGACCTGTTCAAGAAAACAAGATTCTGCTTCTCACGTTTGATATCTGATTCTAATTTGTCTGTTGGTCACACATTTCTCAGTTTTCTGGCCAATTCGAGCAACCAAGATTTTGCTGCTCAGACTTTGTCTGGTCTGCTGCTTTTTGAGTTTTCTAGCACTCTCATTTGGTTAATGGTTAATTCTGGAGCAGTGTGTGAGCATTTGGTCCAGTATCTTGGCACATAGCGCCTGATCCTGAAACGACAAATGGTGTTCAACATCTACCCCGAGCTAGGTTCCATTAATCTGGTTGTAAATTTGGAGCGTTGATTCTCCACCATTACGTAGATAAGTTTACCATTAGGAGAGATTTACCTTTGCAAGTATGATACTTACAAACCTTGATACCAAGCATGTGTAGGTTCATCTACGTTCGTTGGGGTCAGGAAACCGAACCTTACTTAACACAGCTTCATTTTTGATCCAAAGATTCTGCAAGAATTTAGAAATTCGATAGAGTTGAACAAGCCTGCTTCTTGGTTATTCTGGATTTTCATATTGGCCATGCTGTCCATCTATAATGTAGCGTGTCAAGAACAATGGAATAAATGTTGATTTTTTCCAAGCAAAATGAATCGTGGTAGCCATGGCCATCTCAAATGACATGCATATAGTCTTTGGCTACGATTTTATAGCCAGGAAAATCCAGAAAAAAAGATTAGTCGTGGGCCTGTTGGCCAGCCATATTCAGCTTGCAAGATATTGATTTTACGGGTCTATATTCACCCCCCTTGGCAACGAGGAATCGTGGCGGTCTGGTTTCCCCTCTCGAGTTAAACGTTTGCCGATGTGCCTTAACGACTACAGATTTCCTTGGACAGACAGAACTAGAAAGGACTGGAATTGCACTCCTTACATGAGCGTTACCATCTTCAGCCTAGGATCACTTGGTCAGTATATCATGTTTTTTGTCCGTTTGGTCATCCTGCATTTAGCGCATCTTCTGAACGTTATTCGAGGACCAAAAAGCTTATTCGGAACATTCTTTCGTAGAATCACTGCCACAATTCTGTCGTGAAAATACAAGTAAGATTAATCTCTTGCTGACATTTTACAATTTTGGCAATACGTGATGTGGCAGAAATTGCGTATCGATGATCACTTCTGAACGTTATTCGAAAATCTAAAAAGCTCCATTTGGACACAGGTTTCTTTTTGTGCGACGGTTGTCACAGTTTTACCTTTTTTACCTTTGCCGACATAAACTAGTACTTGTCATTTTTCAGAATGGAAACGAATGTTTCAGGGCTGCAATGCTTACTTTCATGACAGTTGTCATGAAAGTCCAATTAAGATCAGTTGCTGGGATTAAAACGTTTTAAAAATCTGTTATGTGCCAGCTACTATGTAGGCCTACCGATAAAACATTTGCACATTAGTTCTTCTCTGCCTCCTGTCATTTATTCTTCAGAATAAAACCGATGCAAAGTTTCATGACATTGATTGTGATAGGTCGGGAAAATCAAAATGTGCGTTATGTGCTAGGCTAGCAACTATGCATTGATGTTAACTTTGCGTAAGAAAGCACAAAAAAAAGACTTTCGTTACCTCAGCTCGTATAATGTCGTTCTTATTTCCCTGTTGATCGGTGGTGCTTCTCGAATATAAAAGTTCACTCGATTGGACATTTCGAGTTAGTTTGCAATAATCACCCTATTTTTAACATTTGCTTAGAAACAAGATGACAAAGGAAGAAAGCACTCCAGATTTCGAGCATCTTCTGCAGGCGTCAAACACTGCCGAGTTTCCGGCATCTCAAGCAGCATCTCCCCCGAGCATGACGCCCAGAAACGAGAGGAACTCCATTGCGGACGCCAAGAAAGGATCCTCGTCAGAGCTTTCGCACGATACTGCCGAACATGAACACAATGGAGTTCTCGAGGGAGTTGAGAAAATGGACTCAACCGGTAAGTTTGTCCAAGAATAATAATCCTAAAGTAGACAGCATAATGAGTTTTCACTTAACGGTGCCTTATTAAATGAAATTTTCATTTCACGTGATTTCTTATATACTTTCAGAAATAACGCCGAACCACATGCTGGAAAATGGGGATTGCGAGGACACGTCCGCGGACACGAAAACTTCCGAAGCGGATAACAGCCTCGCGGATACTGTAGTTCAAGGTACTAGTACCAATGTTGCAATGTCATAACTATGAAATCCTCCATGAGAGAATGTACGATTTTACCGTGTTGGTTCGAATCTCTTAACGACGCTTGAGTAATTCCCAGCAAAAATTTGGTGCAACTTGGTAGCTTAGTCATGAATACCTTCGCTCGTTGCAGATATCGAGAAAATAGCACCAGTGAAAATGGGATCCTCTCGTAAACGTAAGAGCAAACCGGTCAAGTTACAGAAGCCAAGGCGGAAGTCCATTATGAGTCAGCCGAGCGTCATCCATCAGGAAAAACCAATGGCACCAGCGCCTAGTCCAGGAAGCAATACCTGCTCACCACCCGTCACCTTGTCTACGACAGAAACCATGATCAGATCCATTCCAGACTTATTCAAAAACGCCTCCATCGGCACAGAGACCCCTCTTCAGATGATGAACGGGTCAATAGCAGTTGGACAATTAGAAACTGAAGCTGTGGCATGCGAGGATTTCACCTCTCAGATCGACTTCAGTGTGCTGCCGCCTTTTGCGCCTTCTCTTCCCCCGGAGCGCTTTAATCTTCCGGCTCCTGATCAACAGCATTGCTGCTTGGACTGTGGCGATCAGTTTTGGATGGAATCGAGTCTGACACAGCATCTCCAAAGGCGGAGCATCTACATCACATTCAACTGCGCCACTTGCAAGAAACTCTTAGTTTTCTACAATCGATGCACACTTCTAGGACACGTGCGCGTGCACCACGATAGGGGTCAACCAGCGGACATCCAGCAGGCTAGCGTGTCGCCGTTGCCCCACGAGCTCATACAATGCATCCAGGATCAGAGGTCTGCGGAAGGTGCTGCAAGCAGCCCGAAAGCAGCTTCAACCCCAGTGGTGACCATCATCATCCCTCCCAATTCGGACAACATCCTAACTGTCACCAAACCCAACCAGAAACCGGCTTCCAAGTGCAAGTGCCCTGAGTGCCATTACCAGTGTGGCTCTTTTTCCAGCCTCCAAGAGCACTTGGGATGTGGTCAGAACTCACCTGCGGAGAGCGGTGCCCAATGCCCCCAGTGTAACATGGTGTGTCCATCGCGTTGCAGCCTTATGTGCCATCAGCGCATTCACGTGCAAAGCAAACCGTATATGTGCCCGGAATGCGGGCAGAACGCCGCCGAAAAGTGGGACGACTTCCAGCGTCACCTGGCCATCGAGTGCATGCACTACTCGCGGACAATCGGGTTCAAGTGTCCGGCCTGCGGGCTCTTGGTTGTCACCCCGGAGCAGATGCGCCATCACGTCATCGGCAGTCACAGCGAGTTTTACTACAAGTGTCAGGCCTGTCCCATGGCTTTCCGGGCCGAGGCTTCGTTCAATGCCCATCGTAAAACGGTGCATCTGCTTGATAGCCTGCATTGCACTACCATCCGCAAGTGCCCACTGTGTGAGGTAGTGTTCCAGAGTGATGAGGTTTTGCAAAACCACCTTGAAATCCATTTCCAGGAGGTGTTGAAGTCGTCTATGTATCTGTTCATGTGCCTGGAATGCAACCAGCTGTTTGAGGAGAAGAACCAATTAGGACAGCACTTGCAGAGCAGCCATGTCTCGCTTTTCGAAAAGGGTGCTGTTGAGCACCACGGCGACAAAAAGCGCCTGAGCCATCCTCGAAAGCGGGTGCGTCCCATTGGCAAGTTGAAGACAATGCCTGCCAACGCACCACAACTTTCGAATCAGAGATCCAACGTCCAGAATGAGGAAGTCTTGATAGATAAAGCGCTTAAGTCCAAAGTGTTCAAATCCCGGGTGTTTCCGAAGTCAAAGTCAACCAAATTTGGCAGCGCGAACCTCGGGGAATCGCCCGCAGAACATTCCGAGGTTGATCCGGCATTGCGGCGAGAACCCCGAATACCACCCTTGGTGCTCTCACTTAAAGACCGTGTTCCAAACAGTGCTAATTCGACGATCCTTATTAAGAAGTTCAAAGGTGAACACGATTCATCTGGGATGACGTGCGAAGACTGCGGGCGAACGTTTACCACCCTGATTGGTTGCAGGGTGCATCGGCAGCGCAGCCACATGGCCAACTACAAGTTCAAAAAGCAGTATCGACTGACTCTGGAGAGGAGAAACAGGCGACCGGTCCAAGAAATTATCCACGGTCATAAAATTTCTGACGATGATAGTTCAAAACCCATTGAAGAGGTTCAGCATGCCAAATCTTCAGTGCAATCAGCAAAATCCAACATTCCAGCCGAAAAGAGGATCAGATCCGCTAAACGGCAGTCATCATCATCATCAGCCAGCGCCACTACATGCGAGGAATGTGGCCGCATTTTTCACTCCTTTCAGGGCCTCAACACGCACCGACAGCGATGTCACGGGGCTCAAGACAACGTTAAGTCTAAATGCGCGGTTTGTCAAGAGCTCTACCATGACCCTCACTCGATGGCAGAACACGGTCAAATGCACCTGAAGGAAGGCACGCTGGTGTGCACCCTGTGCAACAACCTCGTCTTCAGCACCAAGCTGGCACTTTCGAAGCACATCGAAAACCACGCCTGCAACGTGCAGTATCCAGTATTGTGTTCATTGTGCGACGAGGAGTTGGTCAGCTCTGATCCTGCCATCGAGCACTGGCGAAAGGAGCATGGTTTGCTGAGCTTCCATTGCCCACAGTGCGACGCCCAGTACCTCTACAAGAAGAGCCTGAACCGGCACATTCATGCGGCTCATGGTCCTGCCAAAAACAAGCAAGAATTAAAGTGTCGTTTGTGTGTTCATGACCCGTTTCAGAGTTCCGCCCTGCTGAAAAAGCACATGGAGGAGAACCATTCCACCTCCAGCAACATCCTGGAGTCAGCAACGGATACAAAAAATTGTGAGGAACACGAAACAGAAGCTCTGATAGTGGTAAAAACGGAACCATTCAGCCACGAATCAGCACGGGCGAAAGATGAGCGAAAACAAAAACCTGAAAAAGCGAAAGACGTTGACTCCGAAGAGTACTCTTGCGCAAAATGTGATTTCAAGACAGGTGACAGGCCTACGTTCCAGAGCCACATCACCACCGACCACAAGGCGGAGTCGGACTCCTACCAGTGCCTGGAGTGTGGCACGTCCTTCGTGGTTGAACCCTCTCTCAGAAAGCATCTCACAAGCACGCACAAAGTCAAAGATCTGGAAACGTTCTTGTTGGAACGTGGTTATGCTGTCAGCTCAGCGGTCAGCAATAACGAAGATTTGAACGATGGCGGGCGGGTGAGCGTGGGCAACGGTTCCAATGGTGGTCAAAGCGAAGGTGGCAAAACCAATCCTTTGGAATGCACTGTGTGTTTCTTGAGTCTGGAGTCCGAATCGGCCCTGAAGACACACTCAAGAACCCATGGCATGGCGTTTATCCGCTCCAAACGCAATGCCCGCGTCAATTCGCAGAGCAGCGAAAGTACGCCGAACACTACTCCGACTAAGAGTGACGTTTAACCTCATCTCTGTGTTCAAATCGTTTTTTTTTTTGTTTTGTTTTTAAGTTAAATTAGTTTAGCAGAGTTGATTTCACATGATTGTGCAGCTACTGCTACCTTTGAATTAAACTTGTTGTTGGTTTCTATTCTGTATCGAGTTGTGAGTTTGATTCAAAATACCAATGTTTGAGAAATGCTTCTGTTCAATTTGATTCGAACCAATGACTGAATATGTGAAAATAAATCTTTGACATGACAGATTGAACGCTTATTTGAGAAACAATAAGCGGTTCCTTTAAAATATTGAAAATAACAATTAGTTCAGAAGTACTCAAGAAATTACCAGTGTCACGCATATAGTTAACAAGATGTTTCCTCGTGTTTAAGCTCGTAATTACAAAGAGGAAAATTAAGTAAATTTTCTTAAAGTTCGAACTCGCTAAAATTGTTCATAAGATATAAGAAATGTTTGAGATAAATTCAGTAGATTTTCTGAATTCATCAAGAATTTCATATATCATTTTAACTCATCACAGAGAAATAAATAATGCATGGAAAAGAAATTTGAGTACGACTTACTGAATTTTGTGAAATGTCATGCTAACTACAATCATTCGTAAGATTTATTTCACCAATTTTGTCAATAATTTCGTGCATCTTTTCAGTTTCTCACGCAGAAATAAATGATGCATCAAACCTAATTTTAAGAAAGACTAAGTTAATTTTCTAAATTGTTGTACCATCTAAAATTATTTGCTAACATGCTGTACAAAAATTTCATGGATTTTTTTTTAAAGTATTTCCCGCATATTTTTTTTATCAGGTAAATAGTTCGTGTAAACAAATTTGAGAAGGACTAACTAAATTTTCTGAAATGTAACGCTAGCTAAAACTATTTGCGACATCATATGTGTTAGCGAATTTTGTCAAGAATTTCGTGCATCTTTGTGACTTTGCAGGGCTGACATATACATTTTTTTTTCTCCAGAAAGTGTGAATTTGGCTTTTAAATTCGCAAATGATTCATTACAAATAAATATTTCACGAATTCATATTCACAGATTTTGTCAAGAGTTTCATGCATCTACTATTCAGCAGCTAAATTCTTCAAACAAACATTTTCACAAGGATCCTAAACTGGCATTATGACTGTATCATCTTCTGAAGACCTAATTTTGCTTAAATTTGAAACATCTTCTGTACCATCAGTGATAGCAGCACATTTTACCGAATTTTGTTAGTTTCCAGAAGAAGAATCTTGGAAGGATTTTTTTAGCTTGGTTACACTTACTTGATTTTGCATCCGCAGAAACATTTCTTCGTCAACTTGCCTCGAACCGCAAACTGTCAGCAGTTATGGGGTATAGGCACATCTAAGAAAGTCCTTGCTGTAATATTCTTCAAGACTTCAGCAGTATTTCATTCATTCAAAGTTAAGCTCGTTGATCGGCTGCCATCTCGGTTTCAAATTTTATATTTTGTATATTCTGTTGGAAGTCAATAAACTTCATTATTGTACCCGTAAGCTTAAGCTTTAGAATAATTAGCACATTTGGTTTTACAATTGCAAGAGACTCCAGATTATCTGGTAATAATTTGATGTGGGAATGCATACGAGAATCACACATGTATTTAATTTGATACTTCAGATAAGTTGTATAATTCTGATAAATGAATAATTTGATTATTCCTGAATTTGATTTTACTTCAGATACTTATTTTGGTGATACAATCTACATCCAAGATGTAGATTTCTCGTTTATTTATTAGAGACGAATTGGGTTATAAAGTAAAACCTTTTCATAGAGTAGTCAGGAGTGAATTTAGCCAAATTTACATTTATATATATATATATGGTTGAAGTGGACGGCAAAACCCATAGTGTAGCAACAATGCTAAAAACTTCAATAACCAGCTTCTGATAAAAAATATTACTATATTTGGTAAAAAGTATTAGCACATACCAAACTATGCTTCAGAAGTGACACAACTTATATATTCTTTAATTTGGGGAGGATGGGGGGGGGTAACATGTATGTACATGTACCATGTTAATGTCAGATTTGTCGTAAGTTTTTTTATGGCATATGGAGCTCATTATCTGTTACCTTTTAAAATAGAAGAGGTGGATGTCATCAGCATTTCCTATCAGGCTTAAATTTCGTCGCAATTTTCCATTAATTTTGTAAATTGAGGATTTAATTAGGAATGGACGACGTTCTATTTCACAGAACGTACGCGACTTGGAAACCTACTTGGATAAAAGCGCAATTTAAGACCTACCGTTTATTCAGTAACTAAAATACAACGCCCAACCAATCGTCTTTATACAGTATATACAGTGTACCTGCATAAAATACATTAAACAAAAAATTTAAAAAAATACTGCATTACCTTCGATTCGAACACAACGCTTTCGATGCCCCGTAACAAGGTCAAGTTGAAGTTCGAGTTCGAGTAATATTATACCAAACCGCTACGAAATATACCTTCAGCAGCTGATTAGATGGCACGACAACTTCGTTAATTCTCTGATAAACTCTCTAATTTTTCTCAGAATTCATCCAAACTTGCAAGAAAAAGCATAAACGTTGATAAATTGAGGACCTCCAGCGAACGCACTTTCAAAATCTGTTCCATTTCAGCATTAGCGCCACCTGGCGCAACGGGTGATCGCAGCTGATCGGATATCCGCAGAGTAGCACAAGAGTCCGCATTGGTCTAATGTCTAGCCCACAGGTTAAAAGGAGTGAAAGCATCATTAAATAATACCTGGTAAAATAAATTTAGTTTTAAAATTTATTTTTCTAGAGAATTAAATATAGGGAAATATACATGTATGAGGGGCGTTCATTAAGTTCCTGCAATACTTTTTAAAAAAAACGTCCATTTCTCTCACCACCATCAAATACTTTTCTCATTAACTGACCAATCCACTCCTACCTGTAGACTGAACGTTTGGACTCCATCTTTGAGAACCAATTTTAAGAACTCGTAATTAATTTGTAAACGTATCTTTTAATATTTAAATATGCTCAGGAATGATATGGAAAAATTTTTACAACAAATTTCAGGTTTCCCCCAGAAATTTCATTTTTAACTTCTCTACCTTTTCCAGGTATAAAAAAATTTCCCTGACAAATAACAATATCAAGAATTGGCATATTTTACAAAATCGACAAATGTAAATATTTAGTAAAATTTACTAATGACAATTTTGAAAATTAACATAGAAATTTATTTTTAAATTTGAATGAATTAATGTTGAAAATTTCCCAATTTTGTATTCGTAAAATGTAGAAAGTTATGAAAATATGTACTCGGAAAACGTGGAAAATTTACAATTTTTTCCTCGTAAACGTACATGAGGAAATTTTATCCTCGAAAAACGTGGGAAATTTTGGAATATCATCGGAAAACGTGGAAAATTTGGCAAATTTGTACCCAGAAAACGTGGAAAGTTGATCAATTGGAAATAAAAATTAAATACTAACAAACACTGTCCGTCAACTAATGGACGCACAATTTTAAAGCAATTTTAAAGCAAGTAAACTTTTTTAAACGTATCTTTTAATGTTGAAATATGTTCAGGAATGACGGAAGATTGTTTTTGACAAGTTCTATTGAAATCCATAGCCATTGTTTAAAAAAATAAGGAAGCTTATACCCGTCGTATAATCAGATAAATAGTTTAACAATCTTAGTAATGGATTTTATTAAAAAAGATGTTGAAAATGAAATATGTTGAACGAAAAATTGTTTAACACACTTGGATTTATGAAGCACATGCTCAACGTAACAGTTTTGTTGAAATGTCAAAATATAAGAGGAAGTTCAAAATTGCTTCTAGTCCACAGGATGCATATACAGTGTAGTATATCTGAACATTTCCAAACTGTCAACATCAGTTTTAATTAAATGAACTTTGACTTTGTTCATTACAGTTGAAACGAGCATGTTTAGTTTGAACAATTAATTGATTCTTAGAAACACACGAGGAAGGAGAACTAATTTCTTAGAGAAATAATTGCTATTTAAAACCAAAGATTTATTAAGGAATTAATTTAAAGATTGATTTTTTTAAATTAAAAGCATCAGGAAAATATCCAATTAGATTAATTTGGTGGCAAAGAAATTATATTTAAAACCAACAAAGTTAATCCATAATTCTGCAAACCAAAATGAAAAAGGCGTTTTTGTCTGAAATATTGTTCTTTCATATTCAGCTGTAAAAAAATTCTGTAAAAAGTTTCCTAACTCTATAAAACTTCATACTTACCATCCTGTAGAAATTAATATTTTTATCCTTAAAACTTAAACTAATACTTATGCCTATCAATGGCCACTCGTGTAATTGATAAAATTAAAGAAATTCATTAAACTTTGACTTACAATAAGATGTGTATGCTCCCAAATTAGCTGTCAAATCCAAAGCCAATTAAGGATACGCTTCCTCGTAAAACATCTTGTTGTTTGATTAAGAGAAAAAACTGAGATCTGTGAAAAATAATAATTAAAAAATTAATGGAAATTGTCTGATGAAGAGAAAACACTTTTAGGAAAATAAGGCAAAATCATCTAAAAACAACGACAACGCCCTCTGACGTTTTATATGAAAACTATAATACAGTAATCAATAAATGCTATGAAAACGTAATTGAGCGTTTTGACCAAGTTTTTACAAATAATAATTAGAATGATTTCAATACACGTGCCTTTTTCTATATTAAAATAGTCAATAAAACACCATTACATGTATGTACTTGGTAAACTATACACTGTTAATTTTCTATGAATTTATTGGCCAAATCTTTGTATTTTTAAACGAATAAATCACTATCGTAAAACAAAATTCTTAAGCATGTCTTGCGATTGTTTCAAATTCATTATAATTGTATTCGCTCGTCACTTCGAATAAGAATCTTAGATTTACGAAGCACATGCTCAATAACTAATTTTAAAATGTCAAAATTTAGGAGGAAGTTCGAAGCTGTGTTCCTGACCTAAAGGATCTGTCAAAGAAAACTGTCAATATCAATTTTAATTTAATTAACTGAACTTTGACATTGTTCATTATAGTTGTCACGAGCATCCTAAGCTCGAAAAAAAAAATTGCTTCTTAGAAACACACCACTTCTTTCTTAGAAATTTAATTGCAATTTGAAACCAAAGAGTTATTAATGAAGT